>JAEQML010057982.1:0-31146 GCA_016904865.1 Pissodes strobi
TGCTCCTCTAAAACGGCGCCTTAAATTCTATCCTTTAATACGTTTATGATTTGCATTTTTCTAGAATTATGCACGCTTTTTAGCGTTTTTCTATTAAGCGTGAATTTCAGATTCAATTTCCTCCCCAAAAATTAAAAAGTAAATTATTAAAGTAAACAGTGATATGGCAAAAGTCGAGATTGATGGTTTTATCGAGGGTCCGTTTCAAAAATTCGATTTTGGTGCATAGTTGGTACGGTGTTGCTTGACCTTCGTGGGCTAAATTTTAGGTGATTGAATTTCTAGTTTTTGTTTTCATATTAAAAAGGAAAAAGGCGGAAAATTGATATATAATAACGGGATGGCTCTTGATATTTTATGGGATAATGCGGCGTGGGATTAAATTTGATATGTCAGGCGTATTGGAGGATTATTGTTAATAAGTTATTGGAAGTACGGTATGTAAAATTTTGAAAGTCATGTATCTTCAAAGTCAATAAATAACTAAATATAATTAGCAGTCCAGCCTTGCCTGAATCCTCTGACTCCGAGATAGGGTAAATGTGGGAGAAATACCCCAACCTCGGGTGAGACGCCAGCATCGAAAACGGATAGATGCCGCACTTGCTATTTTGATATTTTTTTACTTTTTTTGTCAATTATTATTTTTCCTGGAACATTCATTGCATATACTTCCATACCTAGTGCAAAACTCATGACGTCAAAATAAGCAGTTATTACATTGTATCCGGTCTTATTTGCGTGTTGTAATTTCATACGACTCGTAGCACTCCAAGCAAAAATATTGTTATCCTGTTACTTTATTACTGGATCTTTTGGCAAGGGGTTCTTCGTCACTGTCACTCCACATTTTCAATGCTGATATTTTTTTTCTGCTTCCCTTGTACTGATGGGAACGCCTTTCATCTTGTCAGTGTAGGATTGTGAATCTTGGCTTGAATATGGTGTGTCATTTTTCCTGCAGCAACCATCAGTCTTTTTAATGCTACTCTTCCTTACTGAAGTTTTATTGGGAATCGTTTTCCCATTTGCCAAATTTTTTTTCTCAGGTTTAATATTATGCTCCGAATTTAACACAATACATTTTGTTTATTAAATGATATGGGTACTTTAAGAATTAGAGAAGCATCAAACAACAATTTGGTGGGTGTGAAATCAGAGCATTGACGAATGCTTGAAATTTAATTTAATGAGTTCAAAGCGCTAGGTTGCTGGATTGTAGCAAATTCAGGATTGGTAGCTCGGACAGCGCCGAAGTCTCGTCATTTAATTCAAGCAATGGAAAACAATTATTAGGAATTGCGTTTAGATCTAGAGAATATATTTCTGTAATTTTAAAGCTATTGACAGCAATGCCTACAAAAGCTGTCTACTGCTGCTAGTTTTCATCCTTAATTGGGCTTCTGGATTGAAGTAAATTTTAAAAGGATAAAAAAACTTCTATCAAATTGTTGTAGGGCTTGTGTTCAATGACTGAGTATCAATATCAGCATCAGTATCAGAAGGAGTGCTCTCAGCGAGCCTTGTACTTAGGCCACCAATTGGGCCCGTTGTGCCCCCAGTCCGCATTACAAAACCTCCAGGGTGCCGGTCTTCCTTAAGAAAGCCCGCATCTTCTTCAAACGAACACGACGCCGACGCACTGAATCTGGCTCGATCGGCGTCGCGTCAAAGATTATAAGTTGCCCACGCGAAGGCGGGTCATTCCGTAAGTAGATTGCATGGGGTCTCATCGTCCTCCATGCACTATCCACACTCCACCTCCTCTGCAATCCTCAGCAGAGTCAGGTGAAGTCTAAGCCTACAGTGCCCTGTGTAAAATACTTCCAAGGCACCCCTTCCTAGGTAGACATAACAATCTCCTGCGAAACTCTTCGCGGGTCCATGTATCATGAGCCTCGTCTCTCATCTCCGGAGCCGTCCGCCACACGTCTTTAGCCCGACCATCCGTCCAGGCCTTCATAGTTCCTTCACGAACACTCTGGGCGATCTCCACACAGGGATCAGACCCTAAGTATCTGCGTGTGGAGCCTTCTCTGGCTAAGGACTCAGTGGCTTCGCTTGTGGTACACCCTAGTGTCCCGGGACACAAACCAGCGCAGCTTTGCAAGTTTAATCAGCCAGTTTCTACACTCTCTTACCAACAAGGAGCGCATGCGGACCGACTTCAAGGCCATGAGTGCGGCCTTGCTGTCGGAGCAGAAAATCCTCCCGCCCGGCCCCCGATATTAAGCCTTAGCGACTTCCAGACTCCATCATGATCGCAATAAATTTCGCTTGGAAAATCGTAGTTTGCTCGCCCAGTAGGGCGAATAATTCCCACCCTAGAAACTCACAATACGCAGTGACAGTGTTCCCATACTGGATCCTTCCGTGAACCAGACTAGCCCATCCCAGGATCCCGGCGTCCTTCCTTTCATCCAATCCTCCTTCGTTGGGAAGAGGAAGTTTAGCCCCTCGTGGAAGCCTATCTCAGGGACCATCGCTCAAATCTCTCATTAATCGTTAAAAATCGTGACTCATGGAGTAATAGCGATATATGATCTAATATACGAACACCATAATTGACCCAAAGGGAAACATGCTTCAGCAGGTCAAAAGTAAATATCACAGTAATTTAAATATCATGAGGCCAGCAAATCAAAATCCTTAATTGCATTTTGGTATCTCTTTGTGCATATACAAGAGTCTTCCTTTCACGACGGTTTTTGGATTATTGAAGAAATATTTATTCCGAATACCTTAGAACAGAATTAACAATAAGATTTCTGCGCGTTTTGACAGACGGCACTAAGGAATTGTTAATAAAAGTGTTGAAATATAGGGCAGCTCGATGCCTTCCAAATACTACTAGCTGAATTTTACATTCATTAAATACATGTTTATGGGCCTTAGAGACCTTCTCTAAAAGTCCAAGATCGGAATTTATAGCGGACACAGCAGCAGGTATATATAGCAGAATATAATTAATTAATTAAGTATGGCATTGTGCGTCATTTTGTAATGAAACACTAGTTGTTCAAATGCATGAGACTTGTTTTAATTTTTCTTAGGGGGTAGGTCGTCGTTCTTTTACTAGCAGTGATTTGTTTTGTATATTGTGGGGCGCCAGAGTTCCTAGAGACAATGCGAACTGAATATGAATACTTAAATATAAATAAATATAAAGATAAAAATATCAGAAATTTGCCCTTATAATTCGCAATATCTCACAGACCTCTATCTTGCAATAAATTAAAGAAATAAATTTCAAAACAACGATATATTAATTATACAATTAAATTACAAATATAATTGATGAAATTATTTGAAATAAAGTTTATGAATAAATTGACTTAGTATGAGAATTATATCTTCTGATTGGCTAATACTTAGTTTGTCCAATTATTCTGTAACCATTGCGATCGTATATTGGGACCTCTACTGGAACCGCTCCTGCCTATTACCAAGTTAGTAACTCTTGATTTTATCGAGGACTTATTTGGTTCACGAAGTATTGATTCCCTCAGAACACTTTGTACAGCAAGTAGACGAACACCTGCTACTTGCCAAGCACGATGTTTTTCCCACCAATTCGGGGGTGTTGAGTACATGCAAGAGGAAATAAACCAGTCTTACACCAATGTATATCGCTAATTAAATAATATTCAGGGAAATATCATGTGAACATCAGTGACACTGTTAAACACATGAGGAAGCAATCAACAAATTGAAAATTTACTGGTTAAAGCAGATATAAACAGAAACTTGAATTACAATGTTAAGTTGAGTAAAAATTATAAATAACTACTGTTACTCAAGATATCCTTTTCTTTAATTTAAAATATGAAATTCAAAAGAAAATAATGACTGAAATTTAAAATTAAAGAGAAAATAATGGAATAACGTTCCAATTCAGTGACTCTCGGTAAATCTAAATAAAAGATAACTTGAATTTAATAATCAATAGAAAAATAGAGGTACAAACACTATTAACGAGTCTTATAACTCAAAATAACTAATTGATATTACTTTTATTTCGGCCCTTGGCACATAAACGAAAAATGAGCGCATTTGTGCCTCAATTTAATTAAAGATAAAGATAAGATAATCACTATCTCGCATCCAGATAGAAATTTAGATAAAAGATAAAAAAAACCAGATAAATTTACATGTGTGAGTTTAACCTCTCATAAATGCAAAGTAATGTCGGTACATCAGTGTTGAGACGAGACAGGGCGAGTGCTAATATTTATATACTTGATGTAACAAATGAACTGAAAATTTAATTAAATAAGCCTGAAAAGAAAAAATATTAAAACCAGCAATACTATGAGAGAAAATTCGGAGAAATTTTACTGAAAATTCAATTTACTACCTTTGCACGAATATATAGCATTTACTCTGAGAATTAACCCAAATAATACTGTTCAATTTGAATGAAAATACGTAAAAAATGTGCGTGGCCACCGGACGATAAAATAACTACGTTCTCCTTAAATATGGACTAAACCTCTTTCAAATTACATGAATTCGATTAATGAGAGACGCAAATATTTGCCAATAAATCGGTATTATTACCCAAAGGGTCACGACAATAATTAAAAATTATTGAAGATGTAAGCTAATTAAAAATGGAATTTAATAATGCTAAATTCATGTTTTAGTCGAATAAGACTAAACAAATCATAAACAAATATTATTTATGTATTTAAAAATTAAAGAATTAGTTAAATAAACCGCAAGATGAATTAAATATTTCAAGATTAAAAAATTATCGCTCACCCGTCGGCGTCTCGACACAAGATACCCGATCTCGCTTTCAAAATCCAAGACGCTGGACAAAATATGCTTGCCGGTGTATTATTGGCTAATTTATATCATGTGATTACCACTATAGCTCACGCAGCGTCAAGCCATAGAAATACCCAATATTAAATATAGTAACCTATAGTAAATTAAATTCATGAAATGTAGGTATAAAATAGCGTACTGTGCTCCTAAAATTGCTAACCACACGAAATAAACCCATTCGTGAATAGATGTCACTGGCAACTTAAATCCCAAATATCGAAAATCATTCATAATTGAGCTGAAATTTTAGTGTAGCGGAATAAGCATATGTTCCGTTACAATTGAAACGCTCTTAAGAAATATATTACCACTATATTTGCTTAAAAAATGTTAAGAAGAAATGGCGCCACGCAGTTAAATATCAGCGCCATGAGTGCGGCCTTGCTGTCGGAACGAAAGAAAATCCTCCCGCCACCAACATTGAGCCTTAACGTCTGCCAGACCCCCATCATGATCGCAAAAATGTTCGCTTGGAAAACCGTAGTGTCCTCGCTCCGTGGGGTGGATAATTCCTGCCCCACAATGACTGGGTAGACAAAGAATAATAATGTTGCGGTCATCAGCTTGTATAAGCATTTCAATATCCGAACTCTGAGATGTGTGACCATCAAGAATCTTCAAACATTTCATCAAAGGTTTGTGAGGAATAAATTGCACCCTCAACCAGCCTAGAAATAACCCTGAATTAATGTAAAAAGATTTTTATTTATAAAAACTTTTGACCTTCCTGGTAGTCCAACACCCTTGAATATTAAAGTTGGAGGAATATATTTTCCATCGGTACTGCAGCACGCAATACCAGTAACATTTTCTCCTCTTTTCTTCGAGGTGAGGATATGAACATCTTTTGATCCCTTTTTTCTAACAACTTTACCTGGTTTGTTAATAAGTTGGATGCCAGTTTCATCCATATTATAAATGTGAGACGATTTATCCAATAAATTATGTTCTGACATTACCTTCTCTAGCAACTCAAAAAACTGGCTGACATTTTCTCTATTCATACCATGAGCTGTAGATAACGAAAGACCTTCGGCTTATTGACAATTCAGGATTTATCTCTAAAATGGACTTCAACCACGCAGAACCTGTTTGCTCTTTTGTTTCGCAAGATTTATGTTTAATATTTATCTTTTCAGCAAACTGGTACGCAAATTTTGGTACTGTCCTTCTGCCTGGTGCAAAACCCGTGGCTAACAGCGGTTAATGTGTGGAACGAATTTTTTTCATTGTTAGTGCTCAAAACACTTAAAATATATTAATTTAATTAATTTTAAAAAAATATATACTTAGCTAAAGTGAGTTAAAGTACCTTCAGGCCAATATTACTTTTCTTCAACTTTTTAGTTATCATTACCACGTGAAATGCCGAATTAGGTTATGCTGTTCTTGAACGTAAATACAAGACCCCTAAAGTCTCACAGAGATCGGCAAATGTTGCAAAAATTCCATCAATGCATATTTACTGCGGATTAAAAAAGAACCCTTAAAATTTCAGCACAACGCAAAAACACAATTTATCGACACGGAACTACTCCTAGCACACATGTGTTTCGCTTTTAGGATAACTGGAGTATAGCGTCTAGAGCCAGCCCGAATATTTGGCTTTGGAGGTTGGCCGATTGTATCAAAATTACTCATTTCCATACGATCCACTGAATTGCTTTCAACGGTCTGGCAGTGCAGTTGTCAGATATTGTGCTTGTGATACGAGGCACCGGGTTCGATTCCTGTCAGTGGTAAGAGATGTTTTTTTCATTCTTTTTAAGGCTATGTTTGTTTCTTTTATTAAATTTGGGTTAGATTGAGTTGGTCTGGTCTGGTTGCACCCCCAGAGCAAGCGAAGCGAGCGGATGGTCATGCGTGAAGTGAAATATTATGATACTTCTGACTACAAGATTTTAAAATACTATTTTATCAAGATATTTAGGACAATTAAAGCAAAAAATTGTAAATATACTTCCTCAATTTCGTTTTACAAAAATGCTTCGACCCCCCAAAACATAAATTTTTAAATTACGCGCCAAGTCACAAGGACCAAAGCTGTCAAGGTGCTCGCCAGCTAAAATATCCGGGCTGTCTCTAGACGCTATAGTAACTGGAGAACTAACTTTTATTATTAATACCGATATCTAGTGGTAAATATATGAGTTAACAGGTATGCGGCGTCTATCCTAACGCGGTATATATCCCGCATTTATCCTAGATGAATGATATTATTAGGTAATATGAGCGACGCATCCAATTAATTCCAGACCAAATCTAATTCTAGCTAGATTTTCTATGTTACTAGACACTGAAAACTTGCTTTATGAAAGTCAATTGACGCCGCGACAGGTACCTAGTCGAGCAAATAGTAAAACGCTTATTTAATATGATGCAATCAGAAACCACGAACTTTAACCTAAAAAATAATGAGCCGCAATAATATATTGGTGTGGTCAAGCCACTTACCCGAATAAGTCCAATAGGCCCAGGAGCGTACCGTAAGCCGGACTCTCGCCGATGCACATTGTGCCGCCATTTGCAATTCAAATGAGCTTCAACAGGTGAAAAGCGAGGGTGGAACTGGTGCTTAAGGGCCTTAAGAAGTCTTTTTGACGTAACCCCAAAACGAACAAAATATTGGCTTCAATAAAAGTGAATTTGTTGTTTGGGCAACCTTAATATCAATGTTTGGTAATCACTTAAAATAGAGTTCAGAGAAAGTTAATAGTTTGAGATGCTTATTTATTTGGGTGTTTTACCATTTATAATTGGATTATTTAAATGTGAAACTACAGTTGACTTTCTTATGTGAAGTGATCAGTGGGTGTCCCTTTCAATGTATGTACGACTCCAGATATTGTGGGAGATTATCTATTTTAATATGGGTCAATCTTTATCCTCGTAAATGTCCAATATTCTCTTCTTCCTTATTTGGTCACATATAAAAATCAAACTTTCAAACGTATCCACTGATTTCACTTAAGTATTTGATATAAGCAAACCACCAAATTCAAAACCATCATTTTAATGCAATGAAATTTAAAATCAGTTCACGCACCCTCTGTTTGCTCAAACTATTTGACTACCATCCCAAAATCGTCAAAATGTTTTTTGGAACAACCACAACCGACTCCAATTACAACCCAAACTAACCCCCAAAGTAGGCACTATTTCGAGTGCGTTGAGTTATGAATGGGTTCTGATCTGACTCTTGTTGCAACAAACCTAACTGTCAAAACAGATAAACTCTTAATCTGACATGATTATGGCAATCTTTGATATTGACTGAGTATTGCATTTTGATTGGCTATAACCCTTTATTATAATGGAATGTCAGTGTCATAATGAGTCTCATTAAATTACATGTAGTAAGTGTCTGATAAATCAGCCTAGATATAGGAATAGAAAACATAATTTTTATCAGTGCTATATTGTATTTCAATGTTCCTAGTTAGATTAGATTATGATAGCTACTCATAAAATTGTCTTCTTATGATCTTTATCTCTCAATATCAAAACGTGAAATAACTTTATGTGCCACCCAGAATCTTCTTTTTAAAAAGTTCCGCAAAAACGACATTTTAATATTTCATATGTTGTTTCCGTAAACATCTTTTTCTTTATGCTTCTAGTTTGGTAAATTTCGTCTATAAATTGTATGGGACAGGTAACACTCCCACGCTGCGGGTTGGTTTTGTCCTCTGTGCGACACAAACCCTTTCTCTTCGGCTGTAAAAGGGGTTGACAGTGTTCCGGTTTTCTCATCATCAAATAATGTATAGTAGGGTGGCAAATGCATATTAAAATAATTAGCGTCCAGCTACATTTTATGTTTTAGAGCTTTTGCAGAAGATTTAGGACTTATGAGCAATAATATGAAGTATCCAAGAACTGCACGTAGCCACCCAAAATTTTGCTGCAGAAATTTTCAGAAAAATTAAAAATACTAAATTTGTATTTTATTCTCTTAAAAATCAAATCTGGAATTAACCAACTTATGTCTTCGATATCTTTCGGTATTAGTTCGGGAAGTTTTAGAAATTTCTTATCTTTGGCTTTTTTAAATAAAACACGACATTGTTTTAGATTTCAAGTTTTATTTTTTAAAAATTGACAGTTTTTAACACTTTGTACAAAATTCCCTTGATTTCTTAATTAATTATAAAATTGTTACATGCCAGGTGTACTTAAATAGCATAGTATATTGCAAAAGGTCTTAGATGAAAATTAAAAATATTTAATAAAGTCGCAATTAAAAAAGAAAATTTGAAAAATTACATACATGATAAATTAAGAAAACTTTGTATGTGTAAATTGTGGAAAATCATTCCATGCTTCATATGTGACAAGAGACTGGTTCAATAGTGTTATCCTAGATAAAAACCCGTTGCGTATGTGATCATCATAACATAACCACAGAACATAATATAGGCGACACGATTTTGCTTTAAAGGGAAATTATTATTTGACTTAGAGAAAGGAACGCTTTTTGGAAGAAAACAAAAGGCTATTAGAAGAGAAAATCCAGAAAATGGAGATGAAATAATGTAGGAGAGCAATTGAAAAATCCCAAGAATGTCAAGATTCTCAGGTATTTGGCGTGAGCATTCCGATGTCGGATTCACAGGAGATATTTGAGACAGAAATCTCAAAACAGTCAAAGTCAAAACCCGAAGATTTGATTAATAATGCCGAAATCCCAGAAACCAAACTATCGACAATAGGAGAACAATCCTGTGTAGCAACACCAGAAGCTGCGATGCAAAATGCCACTAACAGCAAATTTTTCGCTCACGTAGTAAACGACAAGAGATACGACAAGAAAGGAAGAAGAGATTGACATAACCCAACAAATCCAATTTACAGAGAATGATTCCGAAGAACCAGAACCCTAAGATACACCAGAGTCAGATGGAAAGAGGACAGGTTAAAACAAATAGACCAAAACCCCTACAAGGCTACCATGAAAACACAAACCTCTTGAGAACAGCCCAAATAATGACTTTCCTGTTTTTATCGGGGCTTGCTCCAGAAGTGAATGCGGATGAAATTATGCAATTTCTCAAAAATAATGGTTTAGAAGAGGATGTAAGCTGTGGAAAAATTCACACCAAAAGAGATAGAGACTGTGCTTCCTCTCGACTTGGGGTACCTCAGGTTGAGCGTGAAAAATATCTATGCTCAACACTATGGCCCAGGGGAGTAACTGTGAGTCATATTCAGAATCTCCAGCGCCAGTGGTAGGCAATGAAATAAAAGTGAGCGATTCATTGTCTAATGTGAGGATTTTGAACATTAACATACGTTCCTTAAAGCATAAAGTGAATGAACTTGAATCATTCATAGTTGATCGTGAAATTGACATATTATGTATCACAGAACATTGGCTAAGTGTAGAAGAGGTGAGTGTGCTTCGAGTTGAGGGGTTCAAAATGGGGGGATACTCTTCTGGGCAGCAGTGTTCAGGCGGAGAAACCATAAACTTGCTTAGAGAGGATTTAGAAATGTCTGCAGAATGTGTAGGGTCTGGTGCTGATAAATGTATGGAATACTCTATTATTTACATACAATCTTTTAAAATGTCTGTTTTAGCTCTTTACCGCCCACCGTCTAAACATTTCGACACCGTCTTGATGACAGTTGGAGCTCAGATCTAAGGCGGATGTTCTTATAGCGGGCGATTTAAATATACATTTTAACACTGATCAACCTGAAACAATTTGCTTTTCAGACATCATGGAAAGTTTGGCCTTAAGCAAACCATATACTTGCCAAACGCACATGGGTCAGATTGTTGAATGCAAGGTTGTAAGGAATGGCTCAGGTTTTACTGAATCCCATAGGATGTGCGGACCGATAACACAGAGGGCCCTGTTTGAATTTCACAACACTGTGAGTGAGGCAACGTGGCAGTTGGGCCAAGTATACTCTTTTTGCTGACGACACAACAGTGTCTTTCGCAGCTGATACCTTGGAGGAGTCGGTGAATTGTTACATTGTGGCACAAAATAGGGCTGAGCTTTGGTACCAGTCAAACAGGCTTCTATTGAACGCAGATAAGACAATAGGGTGTTTTTTTCTATGAGAGAATTAAGCAATGTGCCGAATAGTTCAAGGGTGCTGTTTTTGGGAGTTGTCCTTGATCCGGGATTGCAGTGGGGAAAGCATGTTGGTGCACTGTCAAGGAAGCTCAACAGGATTCTGTACATTCTGCGAAACATCTCCCAATGTGTCTCGACTGATATGCTACGAAAAACCTATTTTGCTATTTTCCAGACGCAATCCTGGCTTGGGGACATTCAGCTGGGAGGCACAGGGTGTTTGGTCAGCAGAGAAGGGCAGTGATAGTGATATCTCGGTTGGAATATAGGGATGACTGCAGGTGTGCATTCGTGTGCCTTGGAATACTGACTGTGCATTGCTTGTACATTCTTGAATGTTTGATCTGTTCGGAGGAACGTGGGACTCTTCCGGACTCATGAGGACATACATGGGCGAAATACTCGCTAAATGCATAACATAGTTCCTGCTTACTGGCGTATAAGAAGGTGTTGGGATGGCCTGGAGTACTGGGCTATCAAAATGCATAACGCATTACCAGCCTTAATTACAAATTCACCAGTAATAGCATTCAAGAAGAGAATGAGGGCATATTTGATAACAAACGCTTTTTATACATTTGACGAATATTTTAATTCAGGTTTTAGTATGTTGTATGTGTGTATATTATTAAGCTACAGCCTTAAGTGTGAATTTTATTAAATTTGAATCTGTATTTGTAAGTAGATTTTATTTGACTTTTTTTTTGACGTGTGTAACACTATTGTGACTTAACATAAATAAAGTAATGAGTATTGAATATTGAGTATGTTGGTAAGGTACACATCAGAATTCATTCTGGGCAAACGAGATTAACTTTTTATCTTAAACCTAGTTTCAAGCTACTATTCGAACTCACCCGGTAACAACAGTATCGAAGATTCAAGGTGGAAGACGTATAAATATCAATAAATAATAGATCAGGTTCGTTTAAAATTCATTTAACTCTTAAGGTTATTATTTGATAATTATTCAGATATTTTAAAACAGAAATCAACATTTCGATTATTTTTATACAAACAGAACAGTAGCAAAAGTAGTGGATAAACGATTCGCTCCCATTCATTTAAAATCAAATCTTGAATTAACCAACGTATTTGTTCCACACCTTTCAGTATTGCTTCGGGAAGTTGATAGTTCTGTAACACCATGGCTTTCTAAATTAGTCATAAAATTATTGCATCTCACGTGGAAAAAGTATTAAATATATGAAATAATATCCCAAATTTAATAAAATTGTAGTTTTACAAGGAGTACAATATACGAAACAATAAGAAAACGTCTCAAGACAATACCAAATAAAATCGCACAAATATGTTGGTTACCTCTAGATCGAGGTCCAGAATTGATTGTTGCGAGAAAGGGATTGGTGAGATTGCATTTCTAATAGTTTTGTTTATTATGATTTATTCGCCATGACAGTTGCATAGTCAAATAAATCACCTTTCCATTAACAGGTATAATTTAATTTCTCTGAAAAGTACGACAGTTTCACCAACACTTTCCCAATGAAATAAAGTGTGTTCAAAATGAACATTATTTTTCAAAGCTGCAGTTTATTATTGAAAAATGTATTTAGAAAAAGACTTAGATGCGATATAAAGTATTAATTCCGTAATTTTGTTAACTTTCATATTAAACATGATTATTGCAGCATTTTCAATACCTAATGTCAAACAAGAATAGAGCGAAATTATACAATTTGATGACCAAATTGTTCCAAAATAATATCTACCTAGCCTATTTATTTCCTATATAAAAATTTCTGAATCTAATTTGGCCAAATTAAATGGGGTTTATCTCAAAATCAAGGGACAGCTATTAACTTGTGCATTTGACCATGCTTCTAAATTAAGGAAAATATGAAATGTTACAGATCTTGTTATGGTAATTTTAACAATTTCTTAGCATAATTTTTGTTCCGAATTCGTTTATATTTCTTCTTACTATAATCAAAAACTTTCCATCTGAAACCTAGTTTCCAGCTACCATTTGAACCGGCCCGGTAACAACAGTATCGAAGATTCAAAATATCAATAAATAATAGATTAGGTTCGTTTGAAATCAATTTTACTCTTAAATTTACTATTTGATAATTATTATTCAGCTATTGTAAAACAAAAATTATTATTTTGATTATTTTTACACAAACACAGCAGTAGAGAAATATGCTCTAATATGTCAATTAATTTTAATATTAAAATAACTAGTGCATTTGGCCGAAGGTTCCAAACCCCAACATAATTTAAAACTTTAACAAACTATTCAGTAGGGACATATACAGGGCAATAAACAAAATTAGTGGAAAACACAAACCGCTTCCATTCTTTTAAGAATAAAATCTGAAATTAACCAACTTACTTCCGATTTAAAATATGATTTCCTGTATTTTTCCAAATTTGCTAATATTTCTTTCTGCTGTAAATAACAACTTTTATTATAAATCTAGTTTTATGCTTTTATTTGAACCTGCTCAGCAACAATAGTATCAAAGATTCAAGGTGGAATACGTAAAAATATCAATAATAATAAATCAGGTTTGTTTGAAAACCATTTTACACTTAAATTTATTATTTGATATTTATTCAGTCATTTTAAACCATAAATTAACATTTTTATTATTTTTATACAAACACTGCAGTAGAGAAACTTGCTCTGATATGTCAGTTAATTTCAATATTAAAATAACTAAACTTGTATCTTACATTACGTTCCTTTGGGTATATCACGATCATTTAAAACTTTAATAAACTGTTGAGTATTGGAAAAAACAAACCGCTTCCATTCTTTTAAAAATCAAATGTGAAATTAACCAATGTATTTGCTCGATACCTTTTAGTATTGCTTCGAGAAGTTTTTGAAAGTTCTCATTTTTGTTTCCTTTTAGCTTCTCATTTATTTAACTTAAATTTCACAGAAATTGCTAGTTCTGTAATACCATGGCTATCTAAATTAGTTATAAAATTATAAATTATTATGGGGGAGTTCAGTCCATATAAGGCAGGAGGGCCGGATGGAATTATACCCATGGTGCTGCAGGCGGGCCTTGACACGTTACTCCCTTACTTAAAGAGAGTATTCGAGGCCAGCATAGCACTAGGGTACGTTCCACAAGCTTGAAGAGCAGCGGATGTCGTCTTCATCCCCAAGGCAGGGAAGAAAGACTATTCCCATCCCAAGTCCTTTAGGCCTATAAGTCTAACTTCATTTGTAATGAAGACAATGGAAAAAATGATTGACAAGTTCATCATGGAAGAGATCCTAACTGATTCTCCTCTACATGATAATCAGCACGCCTACAGAAGAGGGAAGTCGACTGAAACGGCTCTCCATTATGTTTAGAAGAGCCAAAAAGGCAATAGAAAACAAAGAAATGGCGCTAGCGCGTTTCTTTGACGTAGAAGGAGCTTTCGATAAGGCTAAAACGAAAACTCTCTGTCAAGCCCCCCAGGCCAAGAGAACACCAGTTCATTTGGTCAAGTCGGTAAAAACGGCACTGAAAGACCGAAAGATCAGCGCCACGCTGGGAGAAGTTCGCCACATTTGTGGTGCCTGGTGATGGACAGCCTCCTGAGAAGGTTAAATCTTGAGGGATTCTACGTACAAGCATATGCTGACGACGGGCTAGTAATGATCACGGGCAAGTTCGTGAGAACGGTCTGCGAGCGTATGCAGGTGGCGTGTCGGATAGTTAAAAGTTGGTGTGAGGAGAATGGTCTCTCAGTAAACCCAGGGAAGACCGAACTCATTCTCTTCACAAGGAAACGAAATCTAACAGGTTTTATACATCCCATACTCTACCAGTCGAGACTGAGTCTAAGTCAACAAGTCAAATATTTGGGATTTATTTTAGACAGCAAATTGACGTGGAAGGCACACGTTGAACAGGTGGTGAATAAGACAACCGCGATTATGTGGCAACTAAGGAGAACGGTAGGTAGTAAGTGGGGTTTAAAACCTTACATCATCCAGTGGCTGTACACTGTTGTGATAAGACCGAGGATTTCCTATGGATCCGTGGTCTAGTGGCCAGCGGTGGCCAGAGCTACTAATGCCCAGAAACTGACCAGACTGCAAAGGCTGGCTTGTTTGGGTATTACCGGAGCATTGAGAACAACTCCCGCAGCAGCACTGAACATTATCCTGGGGTTGCCGGACCTCCCGATCTGGATTGAGAGAGATGCAATGGCGGCTCACAAAAGCATGATCGACAGCTGCCTATGGCGAACGGACTACACAGGGAAAGGCCATATGACTGTTGCCGCCAAAATGAGTAGGGATCTACCCATCATTGCGACCAAAGGCAATATTCCAGATGGCAAATTAAGACTGAGAAGAAATTTCCAAGTGGAATTTCCATCAAGGGAAGAGTGGCTGTCAGGCCAGGTACGTACGCCGACCGGCGTACACGCATGGTACACTGACGGCTCATGGATGGCTAATACACGGTCATCCGGAGCCGGTGTATACCTAGACAACACTAAATCAGGAGAAAACACTTCGCTGGGGAGATATGCCACTGTTTTCCAGGCGGAGGTGATTGCTATTTTGAAAGTAGCAACCAAGGCGGAGGTAACAGAAGGTGTAGAGATTATATATATTTACTCGGACAGTCAAGCCACTCTCAGGGCGATCCAAAGACCCAAGGCAAGCTGTAAGGTAGTTCAGGAATGTAGAGACGTCCTAGATAGATTGGCTGTGCGCAAGGAAGTAAGACTCAGATGGGTTGCAGGGCACAGTGGCATCGAGGGCAACGAACTGGCCGACGAATTGGCAAGACAAGGCTCAATGAGCCACCTCGTCGGTCCAGAACCAGGTCTGGGCTTTAGTAAAAGGCAAATCTCTCAGGAACTAAATAACTGGGCCTGGAACAAGACAAAGCACAATTGGAGAGGAAAAGAAGGATGCGGACAAGCCAAGGAAATGATTCTAAATCCTGACAGATCCAGAGCAAAGCGACTGCCAAAAAAGAGCCGAGAGGATATCAGGAACTTGGTAGGTATTCTGACTGGGCATGGAAGCCTAAACAGACATCTGCACCTTATCGGCGTGAGGGACAGCCTACTCTGCCCGATTTGCGGGACAGGGGAGGAGTCCTCATACCACAATATAGGAATTTGTGATAGGTGGTCGCCTAAGGAGGAAGATACTGGGAGCACCAGCACTTGCTCGGGAAGATCTAAAGGATCTGGACTGGGAGGACATCCTCACCTTTATCAAGGTGACGGGCCGTTTCAGTGCGGGCCGGGTGTTGGAAGTAGCCAGGTAGGGGAGGGCGTGTGAAAAGGGACTTATAGGCCTACTTACCGGGCTTCGGCCCCCCACCCTTACTACTACTACTACTACTATAAAATTATTGCGTGTCACGTGCAGCTAAATAACTTGGCAAATAGGCCCATGATTTGGAAAAAATATTAAATATGGGAAATAATGTTCTTAATCTTAAAAAGGAAAGTATTTAAAAGAATGCAATATATGAAAAATTAATAAAACATTCCAAGACAATACCAAATGATATAGCACAAATATGTTGGATAGGTATAGACCGAGATCCAGAATTGATTGTTTCAAGAAATGGATTCGTGAGATTGTTTTTTGTATTTGTAATAATTTTGTTTATCATCATTTATTTGTAACGACAGTTGCATAGTCAAAGAAATTGTCTTTTGATTAACAGGTATAATTTAATTTCTCCCAAACGCACGACAGTTTCAAAGCCAGAAAATTTTGGGTGACTACATGCAATTATTGATAAGTGTATTTAAGAAAAGGCTTAGAAGCAAAATAAATTATGATTTCCTTCATTTTGCTAACTTTCCTATTAAGCATAATTATTGCAGTATTCTCAAAATCTCATGTCAAATATTATTTCGTACTAGAACTGAGTTAAATGATTCAATCATTTTGGTGTAGGGAAGGATAACATAACATTGCTTAGAACTCGCGCGTAGTTTTACAGGAATATTCCTTTCTTTCATGTTTTAATGCTCCTGGCACCAGACTGAGCCACTTAACCCAGCCATTGTCCAGTGATATCACAGGACATATTTCAGGGTCTTACACATCTTCGACATCAACCTTCAGGAAGCACGAATGAGCTCTAAGTTACTGAACCAGTGTACAGAGATCAACAAGAATATTCCATCCTGATTTCAATTCCCATCTAAATTTTGTCAGAGGATGATTTGAATAAACCCGTTGTTTGTAGAAATTTTCAAGCTTTCCATGCTGGTTATTTAATTTAACCAATGTGATGAGAGATCCATCAGGGGATTCAATTCATTATTCATACGATCTTTAATATCTCAGGAACGGTTAGGGGTGAGATTGTGGAATACGGCGAGATAACCTAAGTTGAGCTAGCCCGAAAAGATTATGCTAGTTATTTTTCAACAATATGCTAATAGATTAGTTGGGGATATTGGAATAAGGAACGTCGTTATTTATAGAAAAAACTCCTGATACATAAAATATTGAGCTAAAGGTCGAAAGTCTACATAATTAATTAAAACAATTATTGGGAAATTAATGCAAAATTTTCCAATAATACTAATACATTTAAGGTATCAGCGGAAAAAAAAATTAAGGCATTTCAAGATTTTTGCCCACAGACTAAAACATGATGCTTCTTCATTCCACGACGAGGATATCTCTTCAAAACGAATTAATAAAAAGCGGCGTGACAAGTAACAAGAACTACCCCCATGGACAAGTCAAGGACATGCTGCTTCTGTTTCATAAGAAGATTAATTGCTTAAAGGGTAGATTGTCTGTTGTTCGAATGTCAACATGGGGGTAGCGTCAAAACTTAATCGCGTATTATAGGAATTTCATCCGATTTTGAGAATAGTTGGCTTAAAGGATTTGTTTGGCTGTTAAGCACATGTACCGACTTATTTGATCGGCCGAATACATAGTTAAAAATTTAGGTCACTTACAAGCAATTTCAATATTGGGACAGAGGAAAATCCATCTTCATTCCCCACTGGATTTCCCACTTATTATCTGAAAATCATATCAATGATTTGCATTTACATAATACATACATTTTTAATAAAAGTGAAACTAGGCCTAGTTGGCAGATATTTATGATAATTTATTTAATTAATTAATTTTAGAAACCTCTTTTGCTAAGCATATTGAATGAAATAACGGAGTTAATAGTTGTGGATTGATATTGATTTGCAATTTCAAAATTTTATCTTCACACCGGCATATTGGCAGATCGATTAAAAAATGTTTATCATAATAGAAAATTCACCATGCTGAGAACAAGTATTTGTATATAAAATTTATATTATGCATTTGGCTAAGACCTTACATATCACACTGCGTATTTGTATTTAATATGTCTTTTCTAATAAGTACCAGACAATATGAGCCCAGTAGTAGCGTTATAGACAAACTTGCCCTTCTATTATTAGAAATAATTAAACCTGTGCAGTTTGAAATCAAATTTCTTACCTTAACGTTCATCGGAGATACATACATGCAATGCCGTCTTTAAAGTTAATTTCTCGGCCATCCCATTGAAGCATCGCTGATTAAATTTAATATTATACTCAGCGATAATTAGCAAACAATCCCA
Organism: Pissodes strobi; assembly: GCA_016904865.1. Taxonomy (NCBI): domain Eukaryota; kingdom Metazoa; phylum Arthropoda; class Insecta; order Coleoptera; family Curculionidae; genus Pissodes; species Pissodes strobi. Next base: position 18,509 of record JAEQML010057982.1, read on the forward strand.
TTAACAAGAAATAGTAAAACGGATATTAGCCATTATCTAGTCGGTATACCGTCAGGGCGCCCGCATCATCTAAAAATACCTCAAATAGGTGGCCGGGCTCGTGCGGATTCTCCCGGCGACGGACACCCAGATACCCAGATCTATGGCCGAGTGACTACGGCACCGCGTCGCGACCTTGAGGACCGAATGCACGCATTGACGGCTCGTCGCTGCTGTCTGGATTATGCAATATTGAATATCAGTTATTCGACTTTAAATGTTTGGAAAAAAATTCTACATTAAATTCGAAAGGTGAGAGAAAATAAATTAATTTATAATAGATGTGACTGACTAATCCATATTTTGAACAATCAAAATTACGAAACATTGACATATTACGATATTTTAAACCCTTGGGTGTTAACGAGGTCTTACTGTAAAGAAGGTTAAAAGTATTTTACGAGAGTTGTGAAAATCCTTATTTTAAATCCTAAACATTGTAAGACCGTCTTCAGGTGTAAAATGTTCTAATAAAGCCTTTAACGACCCAAACGTTGTTAAAACTGTGAAACCTGAGGGGCCAATAGGTTAATTATTTGGCTTTATTACTATCGTTAAAATTTTTTTTAAAAAGTTTGACCTTTATAAATACTTTGGTTTTAATCAAACCGATCATATAAAATAGTATCATGTTAAAACAGAGATGTTCCAAGCTGTCTAAAGCTATATACAGGCGGTTAAAGGTGGTTCCTTTCGAATCCAAATTTCGACTGTAAACCATACTACTTACTAACATCTATTTAGGAAGAAACAAAATCATTCCCGTTATTTATTCAGGATAAAAAGTGCTCAGTTTTTTTGGTTACTGTCATGCCTTGCAGCAAATAGTCAAAAGCGAAGCTCGACCAAATCAGTGATCTGAGTAAACCCGTAATAAAATGACCTGAAACATTACGATTGTTTTCATACCTAGTGGATCTATCGAAGCATTTATATCACATCAAATTCTATCAAGTTTAAGCTTCGAATTGCCCAAATGAAAATGAAAAATCATATTTATAACTTTTAAAAATCATATAAATATTAGCCAGCACTGGTTTAGCATTAAAATACCCAATTACGCCCTAAGTGATATTAGTACTCACCTGACGGCTATTAGACGAGGCATCTGCCGCTAGACGTATGCCCCTATGTCCGATCTTCCGAAGAAATATAAGACATGAAAATAGATAAACTGGTCTTAGACTTGTCTAGCGCTCTGGGTTACTCGGCTCTATGCTGCGGGTAGCGGTCATCTGCTGCAAGCAATTACGTCTCGATAAAAAAGCAAAAAGTGCAAGTGGTAAAAGTGAAGAATATGTGGGTCGGACGAAGAATATATCTATGACAATCAGCGTGAGGTGCTTCTAAATGTATGAATTGAACATCTGCTATATTTTCTAAATTATTGAGGCATTCTGAATTTATATGAGTGTTGATATGGAAATCAGTTGCTACCATTGCTTTAAAATATCATTGATATATTTGTCTTCCATGCAAATTTTTTAACATCGAACTATCCTTTGAAGTCATGAAATAATTATAGTTGAAAATTACTTCTTTAAATCATTACAGTGTAAATTATTATGACAACGATTTGCCTCTAGGCAATGTAATGCAATAAAAAAATACAATAGACCGGTAGGTGGTAAGTTACATTCCAAGAACTAGAGGGGTAGTACCTACTTACTACAAACAGATAAGAGTTTCAACCCTCCTTGCTACATGAGCAAAAGGGAGGTTCTAACTTAGATTAGAAAGAGTGTGGTTTTCAAAGTTGTACCTGTAATACAGACGAAGTCGAGTAAAATGTTTAAATGAATCTTTTTTAATTTAAAGTGATTAAATATATTTAAACAAAAATAATTCCTTCGGGCATCAAAAACTCAGCCCACCTCGCGTAAAAATTAAATCTATCATGACTCTTTGGTATCCAGATTTCCGAGCCTCTTCAGGCAGACCTGTATCTATATGACTCTTAAATTATTTAAATCCTGTTAAACCTTTTTTAATAGGATCCAGAGAAAAACGTTTCAACAATTCGCGGAATGGAAAAGTGGTCAAAAATTTCGATTGGCCAATAAAATTAATTAATTAAATGATAGCTCATAAATTAGTATTGGATCTGAATCTGGAGAAGATGAAGTCAGTCAAAAGCCAAAAGACCGCGTCTAGGCTCTTCACATCCCAGATTGGGTTAGTTCTGAGTTAAAACCACCTCCTTTATGCACAAAAATATTTCTTCCATAGCAGTGGTTGGTGCTGTTCTCATAGCTCTCATTAGGGTTAAGTAGGCCACTTGTACCTCACTGAGTTTCAGCAAAGCTACATTATCATGACTCTTGAGTCACCAGACAAAGATTACATGGGCAATCCTCGGTCTTATGTGGCACTATTCATCAAATATGTAGCAGTCTTGGTGCTATGGTGGTGAATATTGTTCAGTTCGGCAGGCTTTTGTCTCACCTAAAACCAGCTCCCAGGTTAGCTACATAGCTGCCTTCGGGTTCTATCCGCTCCTAGGTTAGCTACATAGCTGCCTTCAGATTCTACTCCTCTATTCCTGACCCAAACCTAGTACCGGTTAGCCACATGGCTGCTGAGTCTAGGGGTTTCATAACCGCAGTAGTAAAAGTCAAGTCGATGATAAGTTTGTCAGAGTTCTGAGAGAGATAAGTCGCTAAGTGAATAGTTAAAAAGATTAGTGAAATATTCTAGTGCTCTTAAATAAAACTCAACATAAAACTTAAGAAAAACCATAATTATAAGACAGTGACCAAATACCTATAAACAATTAAAAACCATACCTCAAATCGAGAAAACATGCGCGCCTTAGTAATCTGGAATAATAAAATCTTATTCCATTTCTGACCAATAGACATTGTTAAAGTCATTCTCTTTAAGTCGTTTTGCAATAAGCGCCATTCTTTTATTCGTGACACGTGGTGGAGGCGTGCCGTAATTTATGCAGATGATTTGCATATATAGAACCACGTGGTGGAGGTGTCCTAATTTACGTAAAAAAATAATTAAATTATAATTAAAAAATTCAAATCACGCACTGTCAGTTAAACTTAATTGTTGTCGATATACTTAATAAAACTAACATAATACAAAAAATGTTATGTATATTATAAGACAAATTTAAATTACGCGGGCAGCTCGTCATAGAAGTTGTCCAGGCTACGTCTAGACGCATTCAGTAATCTCAGAATATAAGTCGCCATCTGGCGGCAGACGCTAAAAGCTGCAAGTTCATTGAATCCAAGTGCCACCGCTAGTTGAGAAAGGTCAGAAATAGAACCACATGGTGCAACCGATGACAGGTTCGTATCTGCAAGGAAAAAGATACAAAAATAAATTAGCAGCTGATTCATAAGAAATCAGTGAGATATTAAAATAATACCCTACAACAGATTTGTATAGGATAAAATAAATGCAGCAATGGAGCAGGAAGTAGAAGAAATTAGTGAAGATGACGAGGATAAGGAAAATAAAATTATATATGGAACAAGTAAAATAAGAAACTAAAGAGAAACAAAGAAGAAACAAACAAACACAAAACTTAGGTGAGATAAAAGTCTCAGTGTAAAACAGTTCATAGAAAATTATATATACAAGGCACTTAAGAGAGTAAAATATAAATAAGGAAGATATATAGTGACACATAAATAAGCATAATATAGACTCATGTGTTGATAAGACAAGTATATAGATAAAAACACTTAGGAGGTTAAGGAACTGTATATAAATAGACAATACACATAGTATAGTACATAGAAGGAGTTATGAAGCCATATGAAACTAGAATAAGTCGTGTTAAGCGTTAAAGTATAGGAGGGTGAATATTATTGAGAAAACTAGTAAACTATGTATGCAAAATAAAGAGTTAAAGCAGGTGTGAAGATATATAGAAGTGTTTATGTAATTGAGCATATGGACTGAAATAGCTGACTGACAGTAAGGAAGTTTAGGCAAACATTTTGGTACCATAGAAGCTCAGGTGAAATGATATATAAGCAAGAAGTGTTTATGTAATTGAGCATACGGACTAAAATAGCTGACTGACATTAAGGAAGTTTAAGCAAAAATTTTAGTACCGCAGAAGCTCAGAAAGGGCATGGTTCCCAGGTGAAATGTTATATAAGCAAGAAGTGTTTATGTAATTGAGCATATGAACTATACCCCTGCACCCTAAGCAAGGCGTGTCATCACGGATAAAACATACCGTGGCAGATTGAGGGAAGCGTTAAGTCTAACCCAGAAACCCCGTCACTGTACTAATCGTGACAGGACTTTTCTCTGAGACGTTGTCAATCTTTTTATTCGTGACAATATCAGATCAATTTCATATCGAAAGTGACTCCAAGATACTTTACTTTAGACGCAAAAGTTAATTGTGTGTTAAAGAAAACGGGCGCATGTAATGATTCTGATTAAATTTTTCTGCTGGGGCTTACGAATAGAAAATGGTTATCACACCATTCTTCGAATCAACAATGGGCACCCTGCATATTGTTGCACAGAATCCTTTCGAGTCTGCCATTAAAGAATATTATCCAGCATCTCTCTGCAACTGGTTTGCCAAGCTTTAAGAACCGATCTCTGCACGTTGCAGTTGATGGACACATCTCAGATACATTCACCATTAACGCGGGCGTGCCTCAGGGCACAATATTTTCACCAACTTTGCTCCTCATCTATATTAATGACCTGCTGAACGAAACGAATAATCCTGTTTACAATTTCGCAGATGACAGTACCCTTGTCTCACAATTTAGATCAGAAAAACCTTTACCAGCGACTGAGACTTATCACCGCTGACAGGAGCAGATTACAACAATTAATCAAGACCTGGAGAAAGTTCAAACTTGGGGCGACTGAAATTTGATCCAGTTCATTGCAGCAAAGACCCAAGCAGCCACGTTTACCAAGAGGGCCAATACGGCGGGCCTTGACATCATTATGGCAGGATCGACCATTCCTTCATCCTCGTCAATGGGAATACTGGGTGTCTCGGTCAACAGCAATATGTCCTGGCATGACCACGTTGCTTACATCGCAAAATCGTTCTCCCAGAAGCTTGGTGCGCTATTTCGCAACAAAAAACTGTATACACCGCAGCAGTTGCTCTTGCTCTACAAAGCGCAAATAAGACCGTGCTTAATATTGCTCACACATCTGGGGTGCCGCATCAAAGCCTACCCTGAAGCTGCTGGATTCCATTCAGAAGAGAGCTGTGCGACTCATCGGCGACCCGGAGTTGACCCGAAATCTGGATAATCTGGAACACCGCAAACATGTGGGCGAGATGTCCCTATTTTACAAATACTTTCACGGTAAATATTCGCAGGATTTGGCCCGCCTCATCCCGCCCCTGGCAACGCCTGTCAGATAGTCACGACAGACGGCAAGAGCGCACGAGTTTGTCGTACAACTGGAAACATCTAGAATATCGCTTTACAAAACTCCTTTATCTGGTGCACTTCATCACTGTGGAACACACTCCCAGGACATCTGTTTCCCCCCAAATTACAACCTACAACTATTTAAAAACCGTGTCAATCAACATCGTAGCACACACACCGCTCATCTAGCGCCTTTTATTGTGTGTGCCACTGCCGTAAAGAAACAATCAGGCCATCCGCGGATGCAATGGTGTAGAATCTCTTCAGGTGGAGGCAGAGCAGTAGACTGTCAAGGACAAGGTTTCAGAGCAATGGTAATAGCAATCATGCCTCTGACCTCAGTGCTTTCTACCCTTATTTGCACGCGTTCCTCTGCCGGTATGTTAAAAACCTCAAGACTAAAAGTATTTAAATTTTAAACACCTCTGAGTGCTATGGCCGCATTGATTTTTCCCATGATTAAATACGCATAGGATGAACTATTTGGTATCAAGCTTTCTCTGGATTCTGCTCACTGCTTAATGCAGGACTGAGTCGATAGATCCTCCTAGTTTGTACGCATGTTGATGGGCTGCTATAGTCGATTGATTAGTGAGCATTCCCTTAGATATCACTCAAAATAAAGGCCTGAAAAGCCTTAGGTACGTTACAGTCCTTCCTGCTTTTCGTTTAAACATTACTTTGCCTTTACATCATACCGTACAGATATAGCGCTGTCCACTGTAGCAATGGCTAGACATATGCTGTCCATGCCTGGCGATTTGAAAGGTAAGCAGCTTTGTTTTGCCCATTATACTCTGTCTTCACTAGCAATTTTCTTGGCAATTTGCATATCATATTGGTAGTCTTGGACTTTAGCCTTGATTTTATCTACACAAATCCTATCGTCTGTGCCGACGAACCAAAGAAATGGATCTGCAGGAGAAATTCAAAGCTCTCATACAGGTTGGCGGTTTTAGTGCCGTCCTCCTATGCTGATAGACCAAGATCGTAGTCTTTGTCTTTTACGAGAACTTTGCAGAGCCTTGCAATTTGTGACTGATTTTTGATTTCCTCCAAGCACAATGTTATTGTTTTCTAACCCTCGCAGAGAGTCTGCTTCAATTCTAGATGTTCTCTTAAGTCCACTCAGATTTTGGTTCCACCATTTTGTATCTTACCCAGGTTGCTTTTGTGATGACTTTAGTAGGCAAGAACTTTCAAATGCTTTATTTATGGCAGACTGTAAATCGTACATAGGTATTCCAGAAGCTGACATTAGAACTGGTCCTATGAGTTCTTCGAGAATCCTTTAAAATTTTGTTGGATGCTTTGATTAGGATAACTTGAAATGTTAGCCAGTGGTGAGCTGACACAGTAGCAGATACCTGCCAATTTAGGACTGATTAGGTACGTTTATCGATGCAAACGTTTTATCAATACTCATTTGACTTGTTGACTTTATATAAATTCTTGATAATAAAAGGCTAACTCATTTAACTTAAAATAGCGGGCGCTGCACAACTTTTTAAGTCTAGACCAGGAGCTTTAGCTTTAAAGAAAACACCTTATAGGTTGATAGAAATTGAGGCTATAAAACCTGTTGAATACAGTGAATAATAAGTAACTGTTTTTTGGGAAACATGTCGTTTCTTTTAATGTAGGGCTGAATACTGCAGACTGTAGACAATATCTCTCCAAGTAAACTGGAAGCCATCCATTTAATTTTAAGGCAATAAAAATCAAATGGACATTCTTCTGGCGAAATTAGAATTTTTCCGCTGAAAATGATTCAAGTAAAATTAATTTAGGTCTGCCTAAAAATGAAATTGCAGATTCTTTGACTAAGATACTTATACAAAAGTATTTAATTCTACATCTGATAGTATCCCGCCATCTGTTGCCTCACCACTCACAAGAAGCTCAAAGCTATTTCAGATAGCCAATGTCCTCACATCCACTGCAAGCACGAGTTGAAAAAAGAGCTACCAAAGCTTTGTTCTGAAGAAAACCTAGGAAACCTAAACGGAAACAAAAGGCACCTTGCGCCAATATTTAGTCATTTTAAATCAGGTGATTCAAAGGGAACACATGCACTAAGTGCTGGGGTGGCTATAATTCGAGATCTATGCCAATGAGCGGCCATTTTTGCCATACCTTAAGTCTTTTTATATACACAAAATCACAAAATTTCTATTTTTCATAAACAGTTCCGATAATATTCCCTATGCCAAAAGAAAATACGTTAATGAGTACCTACCAACTCTCTTTGCAGAAGTTACGTGGCTTTCAATCCTAATGTATGCATAAGACAAACAAAACCTCATCTGCATCAATGCCATTCTCGCTTTCGTTATTTAATTCCAGTACTTTCATTAATTTTTAAATGGGTGTATCAAATTGGTAAACGCGAAATGCCTTTAATTAGTATGCGTGCTTTATGGTACGCTGCCAAGCAGCGCCGGCTTACTGAAGGTGCCGCTAAAATAATAGCGGCGAAAATATGCCCCCGAACTATCGCGAAGATTAACACCCACCGCATTACTTCGGACAGGTTCATGGGAAACGCTCGTGGGCAGTTTTTGCATGGTAGATTTTGATAACTGAAATCGGTAATAAATAAAGGAAATATCTAGACCTGTTTTCGGGATATGCCTGTTGTGAGAGGGGCGAGGGTGGGAGGGTTAGCCTGGGTAATAGCCCAAGGGCCTGGCTGGGGGCCTAAAGCTGCATCTGCATCTATTTATTTTATCATATAATTTATTATTTCGTACATAATTGAACATCCAACTTGGACATGGTTTATTCGGTGCCTATGATTCAGATGGCTTATAGGGACAATATCTATCTGCTTTTGCACTTCATATCAAGCCGTTTTTGACCGTATTATTTTTTTTCTGAATTCCTAAAAATTATAGAATTTTGGTCCAGTATAATTAGTGAACGTCAAAATCATGTGAATGATATGTCTAAGGCATTTGATAGTGTATGCTCTATTAATCAAAACTTGGTGAGATTGCTGTTTCTGGCAACTTTGTTAACGAGAAGTAGATAACTATATAACCCGGTGTCAAATTCTAGAAACCTGCTGAGACCGCTGGCTTCTGGTCATCACGTCATTTATGCTGATATCACGCTCTTATATTTGGGATTGTCACGATTTAGTTAGATGTTCTAATAGCTGTACTTAACTAATGGTTCCTATTTCATTTATAAGGTACAATAAAAGAGCTTTGAAAACATCAAATAAACCAATATCTATATTATGTGATATCCAGTTCAGCTTTAGGAACTGCGAAATGCTAAAACGCTCTTCAATAACAAATATGAGTAGGTGTTTCATCACCGGGTACGTATACAAGTACGCTTTTGAGTGACCGATGTCAGAGATATTAATTTTTATGTAAGCGATTGCACTTATTTTCATTTAGGAATCCTTTGCTTGTAATAGTGGATAATTAGTTACCATTTACATATCTATCCCTTTTTGTTTGGTTTTGCCACTTAAGACTATGGCGTGATTTTATTTTTTAATTGTAAGTGACGTTCTTGGAAAGACTGGGTATTCTTTTTTATCATGTATTCTATTAATGCCTATGCAAGAACTTCCTTTTAACATATATTAATATCATGCATTGTAATGTGTATATAGATCAGATGAAGCAAGAAGTAAGTTTTTGAAAAGATCCATATGAATAGTGAACAATTCAAAGTTTAAGGTTGTAAGTGATGTCACCCTTCCTCTAGATCTTATTTTATTTTTTCATAATAAAAGGAACCCTAATCTTTGATCCTTCTTGATATATTCAGGAATTGAACCGATACATTTAACTAATAGCGGTTTAATTGCTGAGTATGGCTCTGCAAAGGTCACAAGTGAACGCTATTATTTTGTTGGCTCATTTTCTTTTTGAAATAGCTCTGGTAACAATGTACGAGAACAACTAAAAAAGAAAATAGAGGACATTAACGAGATCACGTCGAACACAGGAGAAAAATGGGAGAAAGCAAGGGAGGCTATACAAACAACATGCGCGACTCTCTTAAAAAGAGACAGACAGAAGAAGAAAGAATGGATGTCCGATGAGATAATGAATATGATGGATGAGATACGTAAATTCAAGAATAAAAATACAGAGAAGTACCAGCAAACCCACAAGATCATAAGAAAAAAAAATGAGAAACCAAAGAAAAATGGTTTTCCAACGAATGCAGGGAAATAGAGCGATACGAAAGTAAATACGACAGTTACAATATGCACACAAAAATAAAATCAATTACAAGCAAAAATAAATTCAATAAATCACCCAATAACATAAAAGACAACGTTGGAAATCTTATCTCGGAGTCATCAAAGATCTTAGAAACGTGGAAATCCTACATAGAAAAGTTATTTGCATCGGACAGGACTAATGATCAGATATGTGGTGAATGAGAAACGGGACCGTCTATCATTAAATCAGAGGTAGAAGAAGCCACTTCAGCACTAAAAAACAACAAGGCAGCAGGCCCAGACAACGTACACGGCGAAATACTAAATATCCTAAGTAGACAGACAATCAATTCCTTGACAATCTCGTCGCACTTTTTAACAACATAAATATAACAGCGGGAAAATCCCAGAGGACTGGCTGCAGTCGACATTTGTTGCAATCCCGAAGAAACCAAATGCCCAACTCTGTGATGACCACCGACTTATAAGCTTGATCAATCACATTACCAGAGCGTTAACCAAGATTCATAGAAGAATATATGATAAATGTGAGTCAAATATTGAGAGATCGCAGTTTGGCTTTCGGAAAGCACTTGGAATTAGAGAAGCAGTTTTCGCACTCCAGGTACTTATACAGCGGTGTAGAGTCGTTAATAAAGATGTGTATCTGTGCTTTGTTGATTTTAGAAAGGCATTTGATAATGTCAGTCATGAACAACTAATAAATATTCTAGGAAAGACAGGTATTGATGACAAAGATGTTCGGATAGTGGCGGATTTGTACTGGGTCAAACAGCAAGAGCAAAAAATAGGTAATGAACTCACTGAGAGTGTGGTGATTAAGAGAGGTGTACGACAGAGGTCTTCAATATCTAGTCCGAGGAGATGTTCAAAAAATGTCTGGAAAATGCAACAGAGGGCATAAAAATAAACGGTGAATTAACGAACAGCATAAGATGCCGATGCCAATAGCATAGATGAACTACAACAGATAATGGAAATGATCAATGCAGTCAGTGAGGAGTACGGCCAGAGCCTCAACTTCAGTAAGGCAAAATGGATGCTGATAAGCAAAAATCAACAACCAGCTCGACAGTTTTAACCAAGTGGGATCTTACGTATACCTTGGCACCAAAGTAAATGCAAAATGGGAACAGGCCACAGAAATCAGGGCGAGAATAGATCGATATAGAACAGCCTATAACAACATGAAAAAATCCTCATAAGCAAGAATTTGTCTCTTCCTCGAAAAATACGACTAGGAAAATACTACATTTTCCAGGTCTTACTGTATGGTGCGGAGGCTTGGACGCTGACAGAGACGCTCATGAAAAATCTAGAGGCATTCGAAATGTGGATGTACCGATGCATCCTTCGTATATCCTGGCCCGAACATGTCACTAACATAGAGGTAATCCGCAGAATCGGAAAAGCAAAAGAAATCGTGAGCACAATTAAACAGAAGAAATTTGAACATGTGGGGCACATAATGAGGCACGATAAGTACCTCCTGCTTCAAGTGATTATCCAAGGAAAAATAGACAGCAAGCGAAGGCCAGGCAGGAGAAAATACTAGTGGCGTCAAAATCTACGGAAATGGTTCGAGCTGTACGCAAGATTAGAATTGCCATGCTAATAGCCAAAGTTCGTAGCGGACAGCGTACTTGAAGAAGAAGAACAGTGTTACCCTAAAATATTACATACCGCAGTTTTTTAGGTATTCATGTTCAAAAGTGGAATATCAGTGAAGATGCTCAAATTGTCAAAATAGAGGGTGATCCCAGTTTCCAGAAAAATATATTTGATTTGACGAGCCTTTAAATGATATTTAATCGGATGATGTGACTTTTTTGGTGCACTTTTTGGTCACTTAATGACACTCATATAAATATTTGTGCCAACTTGCCAACTTTAAATGAATTTGAACTGTTTCTGTTCAAGGATAATAAAGAAAAGAACTCAAAAGCTGGTTTTTATCATAACTGACTCTTATTTTGTCGTGGGGATTAGGAAATATGTTCTATGCACCACTGAAGCATTGGTTTTTCAGACGTCTCAGTGTGTGGAACTTTGGGTTGGCCCGAACCAATACCACTTTTCCTCTACTGCTCAACCTGAGCCATTTCGAACCACTTCCACATTACTTCAAATAGCGCAGGCAAGTCCTCCAAAAGTATTCTGGGACATCATCGGCTTTCGTTCCATTACTAAGTTTTTCTTTCATGAAACCCTCTATCAGATTAGGGATTCCTTTCCGTTTTGCGTTGCTACTTGTCATTTCCCCATTACGGGGGCGTATCATCCCCCGCAATACAAGCACTCCTTGTAACTTGCATTGTCAATGTTGTATGCGTCAGCATTTCAGTAAAATAATAATCGGTATCCCTATGTCCACGGTTATCCATGTTTCTATATTTGGAATAATTTTGGTCATCTATCTTCTCATACTACTATTTTGGCAACGGTCCTGCTATTTTTCCATATGTATCGTTTTGGTTTCTCGACGTGCTTTGTTTTTCGCGTTTGATACATATAGCGTCTCTTCTCTCAGCAAATCTACAGATGGAAGCTTCGTAGTTACCAACAGGGCATCTATGGATGCAGTTCTTTATATACTGAAAATGCGGGTTTTCGGGAGCTTCGGTATTATTTTGAGTATATTTTGATTCATCATTGTGCGCGTAGATCCTCAAACAGGAGCAGCGTGCATAAGTATAGATCTTCCCACTGAGCATATAAGCTTTCTTTTGCTGGCCAATGTTTGTCCAATATTTGGCATTGTCCTGCTCAATGTCGTCATAGTGTTGCTGGTCTTAGATGCCATTTTCCTGATGTGTGAGCTAAAGCTTAGTTTCGAGTTTATCCAAACCCCTAGATGCTTAACTTCGGGTTTGGATCTTACTTTTTTGCCTAGCACGATTAAGGTTACGTCCGTTAATTGTTTTGTGGATTCCACTATAACTGCCTCAGTTTTTCCGACAGATGATTATTTCCTGTCCATTCCCTTAATTTTATCATCG
>JAEQML010057983.1:0-31144 GCA_016904865.1 Pissodes strobi
TTTTTTTTTAAGGTTCATGCAAGTCTTCTCTCAAGGATATTATAGGACTCTTCAAGAGGTTGTTATGTATTTAAATTTAAATTTTTAATTAGATTTTTACCAATTCAATTTTTTTTACCTTTACACCTTAGAATTGTATCTAACATCACTTGAAAACCAGCAATGGATTTATGTTAAGGAGTATCACTATTAATTATTTAAAGAAAAAGGATAATTCTTTCATTTTGATCGCAATATTTGAAAACAAGGATACAGCGTAATCATAAGATTTTAGATTGAACACTTGCTGGTTTTATAAGAAAAGCCCTTTATTTCAGGACAATAATAATGGGCATTTTATTTTAAAGCGCATAATTTTAAATAAACTCTTGATGAATTTGAACAAAAATCATTATTTATTTTGGCAAATTTAAAGATTCTTGCTATAAGATCATATGAATTTGGACTAAAAAAAAACATGACATTTCCCTCAAGGCAAAATTAATAATTCTTGCGTTAAATTAATATAACTAACTAACAAAGAAAGTTAGGCATTTGCCTCAAAGTTTTTTAAATATTGACCCAAAATATCCATGCATTTCGCCTATTTCAAATGCTGGGCGCCTTTGAGGCAAAGCTAAATTCCTTCAAACCAAGGAATCCTTTTTATCTGTGTATTTATTTAAATTGGGTCAAAATATTGGGTAATTGTTTCAAATATGGACACGAGAGCCTTGCTTACGGGCGACTTGCAGCATGTAGCTCGTAAGGGATTGGCTAATTTGAAAAGATTTCAAAGAAAAGTCAATTCAAAACATTTGGTTCACCGTGGTGAAAATTTTTAGTTTACGTCAAACGAAGAACTGGCGATATAATAGCGTCAGACTTAAAAAAAATGTACCGCTGGAAAGTTATTAATTGAAAGGCAGCATTTCTCAGAATCAGATTGTTTTCCATGGCTATGCCACAGCTGGGCAAAACTAGATAGTGGGTGAAAAATTAACTACAACGTTTATCATAGAGAGATTTTGACACAAATGCGCTCCCAGAAATTGAAGACTTAAAATTGAGTTATACTTTCCAACAAGGTGGGGCACTAGCACATGCATACAAGTCGACGAATAAACTTTGGTTGGAAAATTGGTCAGATTTAATTGTCTGAACCCTGTGGATTAATCAATATTAGAAATGTTGGAATATGTGGTATATCAAAGTAAAATAATAATAATAGTCCAGCAATTTAAAGGAAAATACATTTTGCTGGCGCATATTTATTTAACAGGTGATTAATCGAGCCATTGACCAGAGGCGTAGGCGACTACGGGAGTGTATGGATAACAATGATGGTGGTCATATTAATAAACAGTTCCTCGAAATGTTTTGTTTATATAATACGTAATTAAAATATCATATTATTTATTATGTTGAAAAAGATGTTTAGTTTATTTTTAAGAAAAAAATCAGTTCATTCTGCAACGAAGTTTTTGAAAAAAAATCGTATGCCCACATTTTTAAATGAAACTAAAATCTTTGAAGCCTTTTAAAAATTAATTAAACAGGCGAAACAGGTAGAATGTTATTAGTAAATGAAAAAATTCACAGTCCTTCACAAAGATGCAACCGGGGGAGACATTGAAAATGCCGAAGCAGAATGCAACGCTTACTAAATTTGAGATCTGAGAAAACTCATAATTGTGTGGAAATACAATAGTTGATAGAAGTTTGGGTGAGATCAGGTTAGATTACGTAAGTTTACTCTACCAAAATATACCAAATAAATGCATATTACTTGAAGTTTCGTTCTTTTTTACAATTTATAACGTTATAAGTGTGGTTGAAAAAGCAAAGTACCATTTGCATTCGATTCGTCTGACATTCCTCGATCTAACGATATGAGACACGACTAGTCTGTCGTGCGAAACTAAAAGTCGCACTCACCCACCCTTAACACAATTTAATATAAAAAATGACTTTTATCAGGTTACGTAAGTTTAGTTTACCAAAATATACCACATAAATGCATATTACTTCAAGTTTCGGTCGTTTTTACAATTTATAACATTGGTGGTGGTTGTAAAAACTACATTCAATTCGTCTCTCAATCCCCGATCTAAAGCGGTTAGTTTCACTTAGTCTCAACTTTTTTTACTTTTTTGATCCGGTTCCGTTACGTTATAATCAATTTTAATAGATTTGGTTAGACGTTTAATCAACTTTTGGTTAGTTCCACTTAGTCTCAAATTATTTTACAGCTGGTTCCGATACGTTATATTCAATTTTAATTGATTTGGTTAGCTTTGAGTTATTAGTCATCTAATCAACTTTCGGTTGGTTTCACTTAGTCTCAACTTATTTTAGTTATTTGAGTCGGTTCCGATACGTTATAATCAATTTTAATGGATTTGGTTAGTTTTGGTTAATCATCTAATCAACTATCGGATAGTTTCACTTAGTCTCAATTCTTTTTACTTATTTGAGCTGGTTCCGATACGTTACAATCAATTTTAATAGATTTGGTTTGATTTGGTTTATTGTCTAACCGACTTTCGATTAGATTCACTTAGTCTCAACTTATTTCAGACATTTGAGTCGGTACAGATACGTTATAATTAAGTTTATTAAATTTGGATAGTTTTGGTTAGTCGTCTAATCAACTTCCGGTTAGTTTCACTTAGTCTCAACTTATTTTAGTCATTTGAGTCGGTTCCGGTACGTTATAATCAATTTTAAGAGATTCGGTTAGTTCGGGTTAGTCGTCTAATCAACTTGGTGTTAGTTTCACTTAGTCTCAAATTATTTTAGTCATTTGAGTCTTTTGCGATACGATATAATCCAGTTTAATAAACTTGATTCCTTTTGGTTAGTCGTCTAATAAACTTCCGGTTAGTTTCACTTAGTCTCAACTTATTTTACTTACTTAAGCCGATTCCGATACACTATAATCAATTTGAATATATTTCTTTAGATTTAGTTAATTGTCCAATCACCTTTCGGTTAGTTTCACTTAGTGTCAACTTATTTTAGTCATCTGAACCGGTTCCGACGCGTTATAATTAATTTTAATAGATTTGGTTAATTTTGGTTAGTCATCTAACCAAGTTTCGGCTATTTTCACTCGATCTCAACTTACTTTAGTCATTTAAACCGTTTCCGATACGTTATAAACAATTTTAATAGATTTGGGTTAGTTTTGGTTAGTCGTCAATTCAAATTTCGGTTAGTTTCACTTAATATCAACTTATTTTAGTCATTTGAACCGGTTACGATACGTTATAATCAATTTTAATAGATTTGGTTATTCTTGGTTAATCGTCGAATAAACTTTCGGTTAGTTTCACTTAGTCTCAACTTATTTTACTTATTTGAGCTGGTTCCGATACGTTATAATCAATTTTATTAGATTTGGTTAGTTTTGGTTAGTCGGCTAATCAACTTTCGGTTAGATTCACTTAATATCAATTTATTTTAGCCATTTGAACCGGTTACGATACGTTATAATCAATTTTAATAGATTTGATTAGGCTTGGATAACCGTCGAATTAACCTTCGGGTAGTTTCACCTAGTCTTAACTTATTTCAGTCATTTGAGTCAGTTGCGATACGTTATAATCAATTTTAATAAATTTGGTTAGTATTGGATTATCGCATGGGCGCCGGCAGGGGGGCAAGGGGGGCAGTTGCTCCCCCCCCCCCCTGGAAAGTTAAAGTAACGCTTAACATAAAAGTACATTTCAAATTCCGTGAAATATGCATAGTCACCTAAAAATTACATTGACTATTTTTTTACAATGCCACAACAACAATTGAAAGATTTTTCATTACCCTCCTGAGGGTTGAAGATCAACCATGTCTGAGGAAAGACTCTCTGGTCTCTGTATGCTTAGCGTTCACAGAGAATTTGTGAATAATAATAAAGACAGAGTTATTGAAAAAGCAATAAATCGATTTTCACAAAAGAGAAGAAATCTGCTATTACTTTTCTCCGATTAGAAAAATATAGGTATTCGATAGCACATAGTATATTTTTTAGGGTAGATATATTTCCAATACAAAATTTAAATCAAAGCTGCGCTACGGTTAAGTTTAATTTAAAGTCTAGCAAACGGAAACCATATATACGTATTTTTGACAATAGAAATATATAAGTTTCCATCTATCTTTACTTTGCCCTAGAGACCGATCTATGAGAGAGAGAGCAACAGGGGCTATAGCCCCCCCCCCCCATAGGCTCTCAAAAGTTTCTGCAATATTTGTATACGAATAATACAATTTTCAAATTCAATTAAACCTAACCTAAGAAAAAGAAGATGAGAATTTTAACGATTGCAGGTTCGATTGGTATATTATACCATCAAGAGCGAGGTCCAGTTCCAGTTTACTTTTGTTGCCTATTGCTCAGCTCTACTTTTTTTACGGTTAATTGACTTGGGAAATTTGTTTAATAATGCTTGGTAAAATCCGCTTCGTCTGCTCGTGGAAGGCGTGTTTTTAACGACTTTTGGGTAACAATTAGGCGTGGCACCCCCAAATGTTCCGCCTACGGCGAATTAGCCTCTTTTGGTACCTGCGGTGACCTTTCCCCTCGCAACGACTTTAACCCCCCCCCCCCCCCCCTTTCACTTTGACCTTCCGGCGCTCATGTTGTCCCCCCTGAAGTTTCTTCTGCCGGCGCCCATGGATAATCGTCTAATCAACTTTCGGTTAGTTTCATTTAGTCTCAACTTATTTTACTTATTTGAGCTGGTTCTGATACGTTATAATCAATTTTAATAGATTTCGTTAGTTTTGGTTAGTCGTCTAATCAACTTTTGGCTAGTTTTACTTAGTCTCAACTTATTTTAGTCATTTGAGCCGGTTTCGACACGTATTAATTAAGTTTAATAAATTTGGTTAGTTTGTTTAGTCGTCTAATCAACTTCCAGTTAATTTCACTTAGTCTCTACTTATTTTAGTCATTTCAGTCGGTTTCGGTACGTTATAATCAATTTTAATAGACTTGGTTAGTTTGGGTTAGTCGTCTAATCAACTTTTGATAGTTTCACTTAGTTTCAACTTATTTCACTTATTTGCGCTGGTTCTGATACGTTATAATCAATTTTAATAGATTTGGTTAATTTTGGTTAGTCGTCTAGTCAACTTGCGGTTCGTTTCCCCTTCCTAGATCTGTGGTTAGTTTCACTTAGGTTCAACCTATTTTAGTCATTTGAGTCGGATCCGATACGTTATAATCAAGTTTAATAAATTTGGTTAGTTGTCTAATCAACTTCCGGTTAACTTCATTTAGTCTCAAGTTATTTTACTTACTTGAGTCGGTTCCGATACCTACGTTATAATGAGTTTTAATAGATTTGGTTAGTTTTTGTTAGTCGTCTAATCAACTTTGTGTTAGTTCCACTTAGTCTCAACTTATTTTAGTAATTTGAACTGGTTCCGATACGTTCTAATCAATTTTAATAGATTTGGTTAGTTTTGGTTAGTCGTCCAATCAACTTTCGGTTATTTTCACTTAGTCTCAATATAATATATTTTACTTATTTGAGCGGGTTCCGATACGTTATAATCAACTATGCATAAACCGTGTCGTGACGTTCACTAAATTTTTCCGTGTCGAGTGCGACCTTGGAAACTCACTGTCAAGAAACCAAAGTATTCATCTGAACCGGCTCGGAAACGTTATAGTCAAATATAATGTTTCTGGTTAGTTTTCGTTAGTCGCCAAAATTCGGTTCGTTTTGGTTAGTTTTAACTTACTTTAATTTGTGTAACCTATTTCGATACATTTTAGCCTGTTTTGGTTGTTTTTGATTAGTTTTGGTTAGTCATTCAATCAACTTTCCGATATGTTATAACCAATTTTAATGTTTTTGGTTAATTTTGGTTAGTCGCCAAAATTCGGTTAATTTGGGTTATTTTTAACTCACTATAATATTTAGTGCTTTTGGTTAGCTTAGGTTATATTGGGTTAGGTTTGGTTTGACAGTCGTCTTGGGTAGTCGTTCAATCAATATTCAGTTAATTTCAGTTAGTTTTAATTTTAGTCATTTCAATCGGCGCCGATACGTTATAATCGAGTTTAATGGGTTTGGGTAGTTTTGGTTAGTCGCCAAAATTCGGTGTGTTTGGGTTACTTGTAGCCTTTTTTGGAGCTTTTGGTTACTTTCGGACAGTCGTTGAATCAACTTTCGGTTAGTTTCAGTTAGTTTCAATTTATTTTAGTAATTTGAACCGGATCCGATAGGTTATAACCAATTTTAATTTTTATGGTTAGTTTTTTGGTTATTCGCCAAATTTCGGTTACTTTGAGTTAGTTTTAACTTACTTTTATTTTTTTAGTTTTTTCCGATTCATTTTAACCCTTTTTGTGCTTTTGGTTACTTTTAGTTAGTTTGGGTTAGTCGTTCAATCAACTTTCGGTTAGTTTCAGTTAGCTTTAATTTATTTTTACCATTTGAACCGATTCCGTCCTCAGAAACAGACTAACACGATCTCTCACGTATTATTACGTGATGTGCCAAATGTAGCATGCACTTTTTCGTGATTTGATACCCCATAACAGGAAAACAAAAACCTTTCCAATGTTAAAATTGCATGGTTAGTTCTGTGGCTTGGTGAAAAATGGGCCAATGTCACTTTTTTTAAATTTCCAGTTCTATGTCACTTTATACTTTGGTTAAGCATTCCTACATACTGTGAAAGGGCCAATGTCAAAACTAATGATTTAACAGGAACAGTAGGGCCAATGTCGATAATCGATATTCTTCTATTGCTCTAGTTAAAATGGCCAATGCATACTTTGGCCTTTCAAATTATAACTGAATTAAATTTTTACCCAATACGAAAAACGGCCAATGTTAGACAATGGCCCTATAGCCGCTGACGTTGCCGCCACTTACGTTTAAACCGACATTGGCTGCTTACGAATATAAGCACGTAGCTCGGTCACGTTTGATTTAACCGTTTGTATCATTCTTTTTCTCATGCTTCACGACAAAGATAAACTTATTTCTGACGACGTCCTACGTTTAAGCTGAACGGAGTTTTTACCTACTTATTTTAATTATCCTTCGCATCTCCGCCATCCCTCATTACACTTTGTAGTATACAACTTTTTCCCAATCGGTACAATTTTTAAAGAAGTTATCTAAAAACATGGTGATTCAGCCGACCCTGGCTAGCCGCTCGAGTTCATGCATCGCCTTGATGCGTCATTACAATTTTGTACCGGTCGGTGACAAGCAAGAATCCGTAAATCGGTTCTTTCTTTTGGTTTTAAGAAGAAAAATGCCTAGAAATCGTATTTCTAGTATAATGAAGTGTTAATGATACGTCTTGCTCGCAAAGGAGGCGAAAAAAGGGGGCAATATGCATCGGAAGAAGCGAATCAGGGGGTGAGTCCATATTAGATTATATGCCAAAATTTCAAATATACATAAATACCTGGTTATCTTAAATATATAAAAACAGAATCTCTTGTATAAAAGCAAACTAAATGTGTTAATACTAAACTGAGTATTATGAATAAATATGACACTTGTAACCCTTATTTTTTTACTTAATAAAATTGAAATGGAAAATACTCTCAAACTTCTAAAACTAACTATACTTATTAGAATAAAATAGAGTGCGAACGGGTTACAGTCAAAAATGCGAATGAAGCAGTAAACAAAAATTAAATGTGCTCACTGCGATTTGAATTATACTAACAAACTGTTATTTATATACGAGGGCATGACAAAACATTGTTACATTTATTTTTCGTCTTTGCACAATTACACAGAATCAAACAATATATTCGGAATTGAAATATATTATATCGAAATGAATATAAGTAATAAGCAACAGTTAACGATACGAGCTATTCGAACCGTTCTCTAGTAATCTCGTCTAATCGTACATCCTACCAAAGAAATATACTATTCAATCACAAAAAGTGTTTACATAATACAATCAAAAGGAGGAAATATATACCGGTCGGCCTGCATATTTATTAATGTTTTACATAGAATAAACCGTTTATACCATATAAAGGAATATAAAAATAGAAACAAATGGTTATAATGCCTTCGTATCATTCGTTTTTCGATATTTGATCCCCGTATGGGGCACATGTGGGACTATAAACTACAATTCGATTCGATGCAAATATTGCAAAACAAAAAACAAAGTTATATTTAATTATGATCCACTGACTCATACTGCAGATCTATATGAAAATTTAAGAGTATGGCAATTACATAAGGTATTAAAATTTGAACAGAATAAACTTATTTACAAGATAATAAATAAAACTCAAAATTAAAATATTATCATAATATTTTCAAAGGATATTCATAGCCACAATACTAGAGAGTTTATAGGAAATCATACTGTTATTATTACTAAAATGCAATTATCCTCGATACCAGTGTTCAAAAACACTGTCTAGAGGAATAAGGACTATGTATATTGTAATTATTGCTATTACTGTATTAACAAATACTTTTCAAAAAAAAAATAAAAATAAAATAAAAAATGAAAATTTTGAGTAAGTCGAAGAGTGTCCTTTTCTCACGAAATTAACCTCGAAAAACTAGCCACAAAGGCAAGCTGACGCATAATTTACGAGCGACTAAATCCCAAGTTGGGTATTATTATAGCTTGCATGGCCCTCCGTTGGCTTTGCTCGCAACGGAGGCTCAATCAACAAGAACTAAAAGTGCTAACCAAAACTAACCCAAAATTAAGGGAAAAAGGCGGAATGTTATCGTTCGGCTTTGTCGAAGCAATGTAATATCGGAACGCATTATTTTTAAACAATTCGTGTTGACATGAGCCGTCCGGTGAGGGAAAAAATTGGAGTAAACATTGCTTGCAGGAGATGTTAATAACTAATAATAATACCTATTTACAAATTCGCATTTGCAGATGCGAATAACTTTAACTAAAATTGGCCTTCACATTTGCAGATGTGAAGGGCCCCCAACAGCCTCCACCCCAGTAGGCATAGAAATAGGACTCCTAGAAGGCTGATAGAGTGAAAAGTCCCTCACGGAGAAAGGGAGAAAACAATAGGGGTTGGGTGATAATACGCTTGCGCGGGCATGTAAATAAGGACCTATATTTACTTGCTTACATGCAGTTTATATAACAACACCGTTGCCAAACTAGGAGAAATTTACCGTTTTATGTGTATTTTAATTAGATGACTACTGAAAAACGTAGGAAGTAAACCCCGAAACGGATTTTTTTTAAATCTGTTTCATATTATAAATTTACCCTAATATTTTCGAAGTATATGTTGATAAGATTTTCGATTATGTTAATAATTTTTGTGTTACGTTAAAACCTAGTACTTTACATATCTTATACTTGGCAACGTTGCGAGATTGCAAGGACGTGGACCCGATCGGACGCCATCATGAATTCTTGTTTTCTTTGCTTTTCGACTTTCGTTGTTCAGTTTTGTAAAGAGTTCTTGTGTTTTTTATTATTGCCGTGTGTTTGATAGTACTATAATTCGTTTTCGGTGTTATTTGTGAAAAATGCCTTCAATTTAATACTCAACATGCCCTTATACAGACAGGCACGCGCAAAAGCTACGAAACTCAGCGTTTCTGCCTTACACATGGATATTTTGTCTCTCTTACTTCGTGAGCAGATTTGCTTATATACTCTTATATATTAGTCTTCTAGGAGTCCTATTTCTATGCCAGTAGGTATATTATGTAAAAGTAGTTAGAGGCACACTATATACCTACACTTGCCGATGTAAAGGATATATGTACTGACAAAAATAAAACGGTATAGTGCTATGTATTTGCAGATACAAAAACAAATAACCACCATACTATTGCAACCCTCTTACATAAAATCATTGCATTGGAGGTAGCGAATTATTACACTCTTGGTTTCTATTCAAAACAGAAATTACAGTATTTGCAGATACTGTAAATATGCTAAAAAATCGTTGCATTTGCAGATGCAGTCGAAAGCATAACCAGGGTTGAGCAGCAAGCAAAAAGGTGAATAGTTCGTTGTATTAGCAGATACAATCGATCGTACCCACTGTCTGCAATTGCAGTTGCAGATAGTGAACATATTCATGAACCTATTTTTCTGTTCAAAAACAGAAATTGCAGCATTTGCAGATGCTGTAAATAGGCTAACAGATCGTTGCATTTGCAGATGCAATCGATATCATAAGTAGCAAAACCAAGGAAACTCTTTTGCATTTGCAAATGCATTAGAAGATCCTTTCACGCTAGCTGAGGAAATAACTTAACCAAATCAAGACTATCAAGACTTACCAACATCAGAAGCACCAGATGGTCCTGAACAAAGTAACGACCACCTAGCTGTGTAGGTGTAGGATAAAAAAAACGACGAAATGACACCTGCGAGGCCAGAACTACATACTCAGATAGTTTAGACGGGACAATTACTTATTAAAAGCACTAAAAATAAATAAAAAAAAAAACAGTATGATAGAGAAGTATCCACCAGCTGCTAACTGCAATGTCCTCAGACCATCAAAATTAAATCTCGAAGAGAGTACTAAATCCTGCCAAGACAACTACTGTGTCAATTACAGAAACAACTATAGTCCGTGGGATTAGTGCCTTAGCCCTCCCTTTCAATGATTTAATTAGCCAACCGTCTGAACTAGAATTATACGTTCAAAATTAGCAGAGAAAAAAGGTAAACAGTTCAATAGTAGAGTGGGTACAGGATTATAAAATCCCTTTCAATAGGACACCACTCCGGTTAGCAAAGTAGAAGACTACATAGGACGGCAAAAAATTTAATTTCAAAATACGCATTCTTGGAGAAAACTGATCTCTTAAAAATGCATGTTTCCTTATCCCTATGCACAGTAGTCAAAAAAAGTTGTTAAGATTCGTTTTTTGCAACGTACTATACCAATTTAATTGTGTTTCATTTGGTTTATGTACAGCTCCATATCTTTTCACAAAACTGAAACCAGTTGTAAGATATGTAAAATTAAAGGGTATAAAAACTGTACTCTACTTAGACAATTGGCTAGTTATTGGTAATTCAAAAGAGAATTGCTTAAAAGTATAAATAAAATTACATAAACATTACAAGATTTAGGTTTTATATAAAAAAAAGCGTAGTTATTCCCCCTCAACCATGCTCACTTTTGGGGTTTATACAAGAGAAAAGGGACCTACTGGCAGAACAGTCTATTATCTTTACCCTGAAAAATACTTACTCACATCTCCTTGCGCAGAGAAACAACCATTGTGGAAGAAAATTTCTCTGGCTGTAAAAAAAAGATCGATACGTATTTTTTTATTTCCGCTACAGATGAATATTACAAGAGCTATACCAGTTTTTAGTTTTGTATATATAGATATACCATGCATGGTGTGATGTAACAATTCATGTGTATTATGACGTCATAAGCACATCTCAAGGCGTTGTATCTGCCTCATTTTTCTCATTTTTCGGCTTAAGGAAAAAAGAAAAAACATATGTTTACTTATTTTTCATGGGCTATCGAAATCAGCAGTAATAAAAAAAAAAAAAAAAAAATTGATGAAACTTTCTCATTGTCAGGAGAGCTATTCTATAACAAAGCGTACCTAATGAAGCGATAAAACTGATTATTTCTTCATTGACAGATAGCGCCCTCAAACAATACGGAAATACTTACAATAAATAGGGAATTTCTGTTTTTCTAAGCGCCAACAAATATATAATAAAACCGTAAACTTATTCTTGAGCTCCTAAATATTCAATTGTCTTCGGAGTCATCCTACTCAAACAAAAGACGAAGCGGTTATAAAAAGTTTTCTCAATGGAACATTTAACATAAGACCCCCAAAATCAAAATACTCAATTACTTGGGATTCCTACCCAGTTCTACAGCGCTTAAAGAGCATGTACCCTCACGAATTCTTAAATCTACAAATCTAACTTTAAAGCTAGTAACACTCTTAATACTAATAACGGCACACAAATCACGGACAACCCGGAAGTAAAAATAGACAATATTTTTAAATATGAATACATAATTGAAATCAGATTCCCGGATAAAATAAAAGCAAGTGGCTTAAACAGGCTTCAACCTAGTTTGATATTACCTTATTTTATTAATCAACCTGAACTATGTATAGTCACACTATTAGAGACTTACATAGAACGCATAAAAGGAAAAAGGGTGCTACCAGTCAATAAAAGGTGAATAGTTCGTTGTATTAGCAGATACAATCGATCGTACCCTCCACTGTCTGCAATTGCAGTTGCAGCTAGTGAACATACGTATTTTTTTGTTCAAAAACAGAAATTACGGCATTTGCAGATACTGTAAATATGCTAATAGATCGTTGCATTTGTAGATGCAATCGATACCACAAGTAGCAAAACCAAACAAAATGTAATACTCACTCACAAAAAGCCCTATCACCCAGACAACAGTCAAACCATTAGCAGATTGGTCAAGTTAATACTAAAAGCCAGCAGTATAAACACGGAAATCTTTGGGGCACACAGCACGCGACACGGGGCAACTTCAGCAGCTCAAAGAATGGGAGTTACATTACAAACCGTTCAGAAGACAGCTGGCTCGACAGAAAAATCAAAAGTATTCTCGAAATTCTATAAAAAACTTAACGTGGTTAATCCCACTGGATTGGCATCTTATTTATTGAACCATAAACTCTAAGGAATCATATAAATATTAAGCTACAATTATAACTTACTTACCAACTTGTTATCATATTACATAAGAATATTGGTATAGTATTAAAAATAAGTTAAAGGTTAATATCAGTCAAGCGTTAAACATGATATATGTACCTTCATGATGTGTGTTATTAAATCTAATGGTTATAAATTTGAATTTTAGTTTATAAAAAGGGCCTTACAAATCTAGGACTACAGAAAACTCGCAATTTTCAGTTAATGTAGATTACATCGCAAATACTTTAAACATCTACAAAGTGTAATGAGGGATGGCGGAGATGCGAAGGATAATTACAAGATCAATCGACTTACCTGTAAGGAAGATCGATCGGAATTATCCGAGCATCTCCGCCATCCCTCATTACAAACCCACCCAGTCTTTACCTTCTCCCTTTCACCCCAAATGCAATGTAATCAAAAATCTCACGAACCAAAATTGTAGTGACGCATCAAGGCGATGCATGAGCTCGAGCGGCTAGCCAGGGTCGGCTGAATCACCATGTTTTTAGATAACTTGTTTAAAAATTGTACCGATTGGGAAAAAGTTGTATACTACAAAGTGTAATGAGGGATGGCGGAGATGCTCGGATAATTCCGATCGATCTTCCTTACAGGTAAGTCGATTGATCTTGTAATTATATTGCACATCTTGTGGTGTTTGGATGTGCTTTCATTTTCTGGCGTATTTTATTAAATTATTATTAAATACTTAATATTATATTAGTGTACATGTCCTTATATAATGGAGTCTAGAGGGAAAAGACTATGTGACGTTGCTGCTAAATACGAAGGTAGGTAGTAATTTTTTAGGATTTATTGTACAAAAATAGGAGAGGTTTGTGCTATTTGGAGTATCTGGGTTGCTTGTAAATAAATCCCCTGCATACTTAAACCAGCAGTGCTATTTTACTATTTTTGTAGACCGTCTACAGTGCCATTTTGAACTATTTATATATTTTTTTTTGGACTATACGCTATCCCAGTAAATTTAGTGGCGCTGCGTAATGTTTAAATAACGTAAAACACCGTGGAGACGAGGGACTGACCATTATTGGTAAAAAAAACAGTTATAGGCTAACTGGAATCGTCTTTCAATAATAATTACCTGAAAAAATTAACTACCCGAATTTAACTGGTACGTGTTTTTTTTTAATAATTGGCTATAGGGTATCGTGCTTAATGGTTTATGAGGTTAATTAGTAGAAAAAACCAGCCTATATGAATATACGGTTGCTTTATTGAAAATATCAGTTACTTTTGTTCATTTCTAGCAGACACACTAATAGATGATGAATTGTTTTTTGTTTAGTTGTTGCCGGCCAGTTGTTGCCGCATCAGTTGCTCATCGAATATTATTGATCTTTATATACGTGTAGATTTACTGTGGAAATTGATATCGTATGGAAATCAGTGTTTTAAAACTGGGTCCCAAGATCAAGGTGATTTATTATAAGCAGGAACTTGAAATTGATAAATTGTGATTGAAGTAAAGATGTAATATAGTATTTTTAGGTATCTTAACATTTTGCTTCTTGTTGAACCCCTCCATCAAAAGATGGTGAGCGAGTAGTCATTTGGAGATACCGTAAGCCTTTAGTGCCAAATATCACGTATTATTCTCACTTTTAGCCATAAAATAGAGTAAAAAATCCAAATCATTCCTGGAATTCGTGTTTACCTACCTGGATGCCTGTTGCCACAATTTAATTTTTAAAATGTACAATTCTCTAGTTTTAGCCGGGCTTAGTTTAAACGGTTTAAAGAAAATAAAAGTGACTAGTTCTGGTTCATTAGTAGACTAGCACTGCAGAAATTATGTATTCTAAAATTTACTAGTGTTTTATACATACAGGTTTTCTGAATTTTATGCCGTGCATTCATTCAGTAGTATTTTCTTGCAGATTCTGTAAATGGTTCTGCAAGTACCAGCAGCATATGCAGTCCCGTCCAAGTCTAACTCTCAGTTTGGAGGAACTTATTTCTATTACAGAAGAAATAGTAAGTACCGAAGAACCCTTGAATCCCAACAATATAGACTCGAATTTGAAATGCAGAACTATCTGATGAATATGTTCCCGATTACAGCCCCAGCGAGTCGTCATATTCCTCTGCGGAAAACAAGAAGCTAGCCTATAAAAGTGCTAATAGTGTTAATAGCAAGAACATAAACCAGTCCAAAAGATGCTTCCCAAATTTGGAATTGACAAAACCAAAAAGGGGACGAAAAAAAATGAAGATGGTGAAAAGTCTCGTAAAAGGAAACGCGAACATAATAAATGGTTAAGGAATGTAAGGAAGGCGGCAAAAACTTCAGGAAAGCAGTATGACTTCTTCTGGGAAAGTTATTGAGGCTAAAAAATTGCAAGAACCATGTAAATGTAAAAGGATGTGTTATGAAAAATTTAATTTAATGGATCGTCAAAATCTGTTCAACAGATATTATGAGTTGTCTGTTGAAGGACAAAATAGTTTCTTAGTGGATCTATTGATGAAACAGAAAAGCAAGATGAGAGGTTAAGACGAAGAGATGATAAAGGGAGCCGCCGAAAATTATCAAGAATATATTTTTTACAAAACAACAATGCCAGAGGGTTGCAGTTTGTCAGGTAATGTTCTTGAATATCTTAGGGTTATCTTTAAAAATAATAAGCGTAATTGTTGAGAAAAAACGTAATACAGAAAATGGGATATGCCCAGAAGATCAAAGAGGCAATCACAAACAACACAAAATATCAGATGCTGACAAACAAATTATTCATAATCATATTACTATGTGCCCAGCATATAAAAGCCATTACTCTAGGTCACACACTATCAAAAATTATTTATCTCCATTTTTGGCAATTGCCCAAATGTATAGGATGTATATAGATTTTTCCAAGGAAAATTATGTAAGGCGCAGAAGCCATCGCTTTACAGAAAGATTTATGATGAGTGTTACAATCTTTGCTTTCATGTTCCATACAATGACAGTTGTAGCATATCCTCATATAAAGCTAAACGTCCTGACAAAATATTATGCCTTGATAATCCAGAAATTGTGACTATCGTTCGACTTTACAAAAATGTTTACCAACACTATTCCTAACAAACTCAGTTCAGTGTCAGTTTTTATAAAAGGCAATTGTGGACTTTCAACTTGACGATCTACGATACAAGACAAAATAAAAATGAAGTCATATGTTATCTATGGAACGAGACAATTGCAACTAGAGGTGGACAAAAAATGCATCAGGCATTTATCGTTACTTGTCAACGCTTCCAGACCATGCTAAAACTGTAAATATATATATATAGCGATTCCTGCGGCGGGCAGAGCCGCCATATATATTTTGCCGTGATGCTAACCCATTTTCTTTCTGAACCTAAGACCAAAATAAAGACATAATAATAAATCAAAAATTTCTTGAATCGGGACATACACATATGGAGGCTGTCACGATTCATGCAAGCATTGAAAGGCATAAAATTAAATGGCTTCAGTATAGCTCAAAAAATCTACAAGGTGACATTTTATACCAGGAAAGTTTCAGTACTGTTCAAAAACCATTTGAAGACTTTTTCAAATCTAACGATTTAATTTGTGTTATTTTAACATTCCACGCCACTGTGCTCGCATTCCAAAGGAATCTTGAAAACCTTGGCGATACTCGGAACGCCATCTCTTGTTACAACGTTTATCCACTGCATCAGCCAGTCTAGATAGCTAAAAGTAAAGCGGCGTCGAAAGGCATCTGACCAATCACAGCGCTTTGTCTCCAGAAAAGCCACTGTACCCCGGCAATATTCCTAGCGTCATCTGTTGTAACAACGTTTACTCATCTGAACCCGACCAATCACAGCGCTAGCCTACAGGATAGCCACTTCACCCAACCTAAAATTCCTAGCTATAATTCTAGGGGCTCCTAAAATTCCGATCATTAATAATCGAATTTCATGAAATCTAGCAAGCAGATTTCGACCAGGTTTGTGTTAAAATTCATAATATTAATTTAGACAACCGGTCATGCTAAATTTTTACACAATATATCTGTATTCACTTTATTTGCCATTTACTGACGTAAAATACGATAGTGAGGGTAAGTTAACGCGCCAAAGTACGAGAAGACGACGCCTTCTCACGTTCTGGAATTGAGTAGCAAGCAGTCTCTTGACCCACATACATGCAAGCGCGCTAAGGGCGCTTTTCCGCCGGCATGGCGCCAGGCTGCGCCATGCCAGACAGTTTTCGCGTTTTCCGACACCCTGATCTTTCGAGATATTTACTCAAGTGATATTGTGGTATCCAGTCATTGCGACATCCCATCGTAGTCATTTCAAGCCTACAAGCAAAGGTATTTATTGGCACACAGCCATCTTTCTCTTAGTCAGTATGACGTTGGGGTAAACTCACATGTTTACAATTACTCTCTCACAAGTAAGACGCTGTACCGAGCGCTGTACTAGCGTCCCCATTGGTCTCGTCCATGGGGTTCTATGCTTTATCAGAGTATAATATTGTTTTTCTTCAAACGTCAGTAAATCCGTCATTACTCGACTGTGTAGGCGGCCGTGAAGTTTCGTTTTTCCTCCGCCGGAGCTTTACTTTTCACTTTTCCGCCGGCGGAGGTAAAAGTGTTGTCATAGCAACATAGATACAATACAAACAGACAACAAAATAAGCGTCAACAACTCAAGATTTATTAAACCAAAATTTGTATTTATCACTCAATTTGTAACTACAATTCTAAAAATCGCTAATTTAGGAACAAATTGGTTATTATTTAATCGAACTTACTCAATAACTGCTTATCAATACGGAATTAAAACGCAATCGGAGACGCAATCTTAAAAAAATAATTATTGTTGAGAGTGTCCACTGACAGCTTCATGTTACATTACTATAGCAACAACCTGTGCCTATTCACCGACACCGGTCTAAGCCGCCTTGCGAACCCACTTATCTTTAATAATAATTAGATATTATTACTATTAAAAAGAGATGTTTTTGCATTAATTTGTCGACATTTGAAGAAAAAACAGCATATTTTATTTGGAGGAAAAGTTACTTTTCATGGCGCGCTCGTGTTTAACAGCCGAACGGAGTGAGGCTGGTAATAGAGAGCAAGCACTTTTCCTCCATATAAAATAATATACTATGTGTTATTCTAATATAAGGATTACCCGGCACTTCGTCTGCCAATATTCTCTATGCTTTATCAGAGTATAATATTGTTTTGTTATACCCTGGCCTTATTCTAATATAAGGACTCCCCGGCACCCTGTCTGCCAATATTTTCTCAGTTTTATTACAATATAAAGATGTCACAAATGCTATTTCCCCTACACGGATTTCAGCTTACCTATTCTACGTGCATAGCGTGTCTTATAATCATTTTTGCGTGTACCAAAAAACCGCATTTCACAACGGCATCCCTGTATGCCATGCATATATAACTGCATACCATCTCAATCCACTACCACTACATTCAAATAATTCTTATTTGGAAGAAATTGAAGGACATTGTATACAGAAGCTAGCAAGAGACTTAGTAAGTGTTTTTAAGTAACTTTCCCATGTGCTGGAAGATAAACTGCTGAACGATTGAACGTTGTTCGTCAGTTGGTGAATATAGTGTACAGGGTTATTCATTATAAATGGACACCTCCCTTAACTTGGTTATTTTTAAAGATAGCGAAATAATTTTTTTATCGACTTGTAGGTAATCATCTTAATTTTTTTATTTGTAATGAAAATATTATACAGGGTGGCCCATAAGCAAATGCCAATATAAAATTACATTTTTTAAATGGAACACCTTGTATATTATTGTATTTTTGGATTCTACTTAATATTCTAAACATATTTTATGTATGATGTTATACCTCTAGAGTTAGTAGTTTCACAGCTATAAACGGTTGAAAATCGATACTTTGGCTACTTTTCACTTTGGTAGCAAGAAGGCCATTAAAAATGGAGTAAAATGAATTTCACATTCCTATCTTAACTTTTCAAGAGCTATCTGATGGTGCTAACTGATGGTACCTGCCAAGGTACCAGATTTGGTACCCATGGTACCGCCAGCCAGTTAGCCCCATCAGATAGCACTTAAAATCTTAAGATAGGAATGTGAAGTTCATTTTACTCCATCTCTAATGATCTTCT
Source organism: Pissodes strobi (assembly GCA_016904865.1). Lineage (NCBI taxonomy): Eukaryota > Metazoa > Arthropoda > Insecta > Coleoptera > Curculionidae > Pissodes > Pissodes strobi. The sequence goes on from JAEQML010057983.1 coordinate 18,812, forward strand.
TGCTACTAAGGTGAAAAGTAGCCAAAGTACCGATTTTCAACTGTTTATAGCTGTTAAACTACTAGCTCTCGAGATATAACATCATACATAAAATATGCTTTGACTTTTAAGTAGAATCCAAAAATGCAATAATATACAGGGAGTTCCATTTAAAAAAATATAACTTTATATTGGCGTTTGCTTATGGGACACCCTGTATAATATTTTCATAACCAATTAAAAAATTAAGATGATTACCTACAAGTCGATAAAAAAATTATCCCTCTATCTTTAAAAATAACCAAGTTAAGGGGGGTGTCCATTTATAATGAATAGCCCTGTACATAGTAGCTTATAGGTGGATATTTAGGTAATATTTATCCTGTACTTAGTTGCAAGATAATGTTTAGAATTATATACTTGTTTAGCATCACAATTGTTTATGCAATGCTTTAGTTCTTAAGAGTATTATTCTTGTGATATTCTGCAAGGTCGATATCATCGACTGATATTGTCCACATCGTAGCACTGACTACATACAACCATTTTATGTTTATATTTTGTTTATTTATGAGCTTCCAGTTATTTTCAGGTAAAATAATATATTAAAATATTCATATAATGCTAAAGGTTTTTGTTTTATTTACAAAATCACTTTAGAACTAGCCCCTATGGTAAATTAGAGTGCCTACGAGCACTCTCTGTTTGTTTAGAAAATCGACCAAGATCGAATCTGAAACAAGTACCACTGAGGAATTCAAAATAAAAAGACGATGTGCAAAAGAAAATTTATATGCTCTAAGCCAATTAAATCAAAACCTTCTGCCTATTTTAAGATTTAAAGTCTATTTTGCCCTTTATAAGCAAGGGAAGTCAAATCTATTATCAACAGTTTTTAAACAGTTTAACTTCTGCACAAAATGTCGAAGATATACTGCACTTTGAAGAAGAGGCAGATGAAAATTAAGTTTTTGGAAAAAGTGTTTTGAGTTAAAACAAAAGTTTTTTAGTGCTTATTGCTATGTTTATTACTCGAGGCCAATTATATAAAAGAATTTCAAAGCTGTTTATCTTAAAATAGTTAATTTTGACATTGGCCCTTCTTGCACCAAACCACAGAATTTTGCCCGCAGCGTATATGAATATGTGTGAGAGTAGTGCCCTCCAATTATTTCTATAACAATTAAATTATGTATTGTAGCCGAATCGAATAAGTTGCCCACGTAATGTATCAACATTAGATATAGCATTTTTTATTCTAGGTGTCCAAACGGCTATCAGCCTAGTTTACTCTGATATTTTTGTTAGAAGAGTTAGTATAGGGCATAATTTTTGCCAATCTACTCTATCATTTTTAATATAGTAACGGTTTGCGTATTTAGTGAGCCTCCGCGTTACAGAACCCCAGTTAAATAACGCTGCCTTATTGATTAACTCCAACCCCGCCCGTTAATGTTGTTTACGTTTTTTCATTTCACGCGTTTGTATAAAACTTTTCGTGAAAATCAGAAATGAGAAAGCCTGGCTCAGGTGGTAAGGCTCTCACATTTAGAATGCGGAGCAATGTGTTTAATACCGGGCTCTTGCCAATATTTTTATTTTTTTTATTAGTACATTTTTTATCATGCCTTGGGTTAGTTTTGGTTAATTTTTGTTGGTTACGCCCCGCAGCGAGCTCAGGGAATTGCATGAATGCAAATGCATGAAATGAAAAAACGTAAACAACATTGACTAGTGTAAGACATGTGCTTATCTAGCCAATCAGGCTGCGTTATTTTACTGGAGATCGGTAACGCGGAGGCTTCCTAAATGCGTTAACGGTTTATACATATACGAGGTTAATTAACGCCAAAAACAAGTTTACCAAACACATGCAGGGTTCGTTCTAACACTTATGCCATATTGAACATAAATGTTAAATGACGCCTGTTGAATTTACTCTCTCAATAAGTAGCAGGTCGTTTTATCATAATGCCAAAATGATGCCGTCCTGCTTGATTTTGTTCTCCCACCTTCCGTGCCAGCCCTTTTAACATCCTATATTAACAGAAAATCAAACACACTCAAATTTACGTACATTAAGGAATCAGTAGGTACCAACTGAATATAAATTTACACACAAGAGATAAACGAGCATAACTAATTATTAACAAAATAAAACTTACTTGAAAAAGAAGGTACACCTTCTGGTGAGAGATCAATTTACCCGAATAAGCCATAGCCGAGCGTTACTCGTCGCACCTGATGATTAAATTGCGATCACTATCCATAAAAGAGTGTATTAAATGCACCTGTTATGTTTTCTCGCTTGGCTGAAGTCCCGGCTTTACCTGAGAAGCGTCACATAGCAGAGCCACCATACGGCTCAGTCTCAATCACTCTTTATTGCCTTGATCAGATGTAAGCGACAAAATCTATTATGTATCTTTATGATCTATTTGTTGGTCTCTAGTTTCATATCACAAGTTTTCTTCTTATTACTCGATGTGGTACTAATAATCCGAAATTGGCTTTTATGTCAACTTTCCTACCCTTAAATCACTAAGGATTTCATCAAAAAACTCATTCGATAGAAGAGGAATTTTTAGAAGGCAATTTTTTGTCACATTCAAAATACCGTTCCTCAAATTGGCCGCCTTAGAGGATGGATCCGGCTTTAAAGCGGATCCTGACGCACATTTTGTGGTATTGCATTCAACTAAATTATGCACACTCCTCTTTAAATTGGCGGAAGTATAGTGGATAGTATTCCCGCCTTTCACGCAGGAGACCCAGGTTCCATTCCCGGCTAGTTATTGTAAGTCTACAATAAGGACCGTGGAAGTCTACTGCGTTGTCTAAAAGTATCGTGAAACGCACTAAATGTGTCTGTTTCGATACTTGGACAACGTTGACGGTATAAAGCCATATAACAAACAGGTCACGGTACCCTTACGGGTATATTATAGGCCTCACCCTTTCATGGTCTGTGGCACACACCTAAAAAAAAGGCTAGGGATTGCGATGGGAATCTACTATTCCACAGTTGTGTTATCCAGTGTACTTTACCCACTACTAACTATATTTAATACTTTAGCATCATGCAAGTTTTACATTAGGCTTGTCATGGAATAGAGACCACTCTAGTACTCTATCACTAAAAATACCAATCTAGACCAGGCTTTAACGCCAATGTGATAGATTAGATGCTAAATTAAAAACAAGGAAAAATCTGATTGAGATCAGTTTTCAAGGAGCTTTTTCGACAAATATACCAAGAAAATTTATACTCCATTACAGAAATCTTGCCGGCACAATTGCAGATGCCTTAAATTTTTAGGAAATGTATACATATATTAGAATCTCTGACCAACCGGCTTCCTGAATAGGAAACCCTTTTAGTGTAATGCATTTCCATAAAGGTGAATATTTAGGACCCTCTTGATGCAGCAAATAAAATGAGATTGCTCCCAGTGGAATGGAATTTTGTAACAGTAAATTATCAAATGGGTTTAAGTAAGAGGAATTTAATTTTCTAATGCTTAGATAAGGAAGCAGATGATATACGAATGATAGATGAATCGTGAATATAATTACTGGGGATTTTTGTTCAAAAAAATAACGATGCACTTCTCTAATAATCAGAAGTAACTGTAATCTTGTTCTCATAAGATCAAGAATCGAGATGGATTTAAGTTTTCTAGTGGTCGAAAAAAAGAACAGGCTTAACGCATTAAGCATCACGCCCGATTTTCTACACCTTCCAGCAAATAATTGTTTTGAAATTCAGATATCATATATTGGGTCAATTTTTTTTGGTAAAACTATCACACAAATATTAATTTTATTTTTATTATATTTTTCTGAAAAAAACTATCAACTGTCGCAAAGTTAGTTGTCGACCATTATATCGGTTAGGATGTATGTACATTACGACTCGAGTCTGGAGGTACGAATTTAACTTTTGGTTTATTCATGTTAGTAAATTTTAAGCCTTGATTAGATATTCTTGAAAAACCTGAACTGGAATCCATAGCCTCAGGCTTTTGCTGTTGATTATGATTTGAGTGGAATTTTTGGAGTTTGAATGGTGGATTTTGGAAATTGTTTCTCATGAATTGAGGTTGTGACTAATTAGGTCGAAAATTATTTTGGTTAGGATGCATTGGACGCCATTGATTGAAGTTTGGATTTATCGGTCTTAATATTCGGGTCTCTTAGACGGACGTTAGTTTGCAAATGCGGAGGTAAACTACGTGAAATGTTTTTAAAGCAAGATCATCATAGCTCTAACCCAAACTAACCTTATACCTTTTTCTCCTTTCGTGATAATTATAGAGTTTAATTTTGAAATAATTAAAGATCTGGAATCTTGACATCGCATGCCAATATTATTAGGACTTTTGCCTTTAAATAGTCGTAAATTAATTAAATCTTGATCTAAACAATCTAGATTTCTTTGATCGCCAAAACTTAATCTTAAGGATTCTTTTACACTTTCCCAAGTTGCTAGTTTGATGCTTGAACCTATGAGCATTAACGCTCGACCTGTTGATCTCCCAATTATAGCCCTTAAAATAAATCGTCTTAGTACTTCACTGTTAAGGTAGAATGTACAAATTCGCAATTGAGGCGTGTTTTACAAAAACAACATATGTCCAAAATAAAAAAAAATCAGTAAATATAAATAACGATTTATTATAAAACTAATGATTTTCTTAAATATTTTTTCATTACTTACTTTGAATATTAACTTAAGAATTCTGTTCTATAAGTTACAAAAAAAACCTTATTTTTATTTCACCAAAAATCAAAATCGTATAAAAAAATTATTAATAATGATAAATGATAGGTAGATAACTTAATCTTCGCATGCACTGCTGTTATCATCTCCTTCAATGTCTGGGTTATCGGCGTTAGAGACATTATCATGAATACGTTCATAGTTCTCCTTATTACTTTGGAGGCGTAGTAACGGTAACAGCGATCTTAAGTTTTCTGCTTTATTTGAAGCAACTGCTAGGAGTTGATTGTAGAGTCCTTTAAGTTGGATAGTGCATGGTAAAGTCAGTAGGCACTTCTTCACTGTTGTCCATGTTTTAAGTTACAGTTTTAAGTTTTAAGTAAACAGCATAAGATGTAGCCACCACTCAATAATCACAACAACACGTCTAGTCTGATAACCTAATAATAACAAACTGACTTATTCGTACCCATCTGCGAAAATTTCCAGCAAAAAGCACACATGTCCTATCCGGTGGTGGACTTATGCGGTATTTAGATGAAAGGGAAGGGACATATGTGCTTTTTGCCGAATCATCCAAATTTTAACTACTTATATCTTGGCATTTGTGTTGTTTTTGCAGAATCTTATTTGATGGTCTTAAAGGCATCCTTTTTTTGTACTAAATGGCGTCACCAACTCATTTTCGTCAAATTTGGACTTATGCGGTTTTTGTAACACACGCCTCAATTATTGATAAATATATTTAAAGTATGTGGATCACCATCATACCGGCGAATTTAGTCAATTGCGAGCTTTAGTAGATTATAGTCACTAGCCATCGTTACTCTATTATCTTTTTCTAAAAATAGATTTTCTTATAAAATAGCGATATCTTCGATATTACTGATAAAATGTAGCCTAATTAATTAGTAGTCTTTTAGCTGAAGACTTGGAAAAAAATAGAATAAAATAATATTACTTAGATTATCGATTGTCAACTTCCGCAGCAAATATAAATATTATCAAATATATATGTATTGGTTAAAATTAATGGAAGATGGTAAATGGAAATTGCACTTACATAAAAATTATCTTCATCCTGGTGCCTATAGGAAGTGGTCGATTTTTGACTGCCGCCCAGGGCTTCTGCAGGAGGTTGCAGGGGTGAAGATTTCCTTGCTTGGGTTGGACGATGCTTGTTCCTCCGGCTGATATGCTGTCAACCGTTTCCGTCGCTTGGTTCTTCTTTTAACACTGCGGTGACTGATTTATTCGAATTCTCAGTTAATCGTTGAAACGAAAAATCGATGTTCAATACACCAATTTTCGGGAATCCTACCGACTGCGCCACTTATGTCTCCTATCGTGTAAAACAACTCACAATCTACTACAGGTTCTATATTACTGTTACTTGACAAAATATATATCAAAAAGATGCAGAGACCTTACAAGGTAATACAAGACAACTAAAATTATGTAGATATGTTCTATATTGTTGTGGAGGATTCATGTTTTATTTACTTATTATTTATTTATTTATTTATTCACAATCGGATCTTATCCGATATGTGTTTCGTCATTATTTATAAAATTCTATTAAACTAAATAAGGATACAATTAAAATTAAGACCATTTATACAATAACAATAAAAAGATATTAATAGTTACACAAGCAAACAATAATAACAAAAAAACTAATAAAACATATATATGCTTAATTGAATAACCAGACCACAAGCATCACATTGTTACCCATAACATTTTAGAGATAAAAAGAAACATTATAATGGCTATTAATATTCAACATAATACAAATAAAGACAAAATAGAATAATTAAAACAGTGGTCTAACCCATATCAAACATACTCATTCACTCTAAATCCTTTCATACACAACTAACTACCCTATCAGCGTAATAGCGGTTCTGTACAGTTAGCTGTAAATGTGTGTGACAAAAGCAGGTTTTTGAGCCCTGTCCTAAACAACACAGTACCACTGACTCCCCTCAAGGGACCAGGCAGATGATTATAAATTTTTATTGGCATTACATAGCTACTTCTAGCAGTCATCGTAAGCCGGTGACCAGGCAGCCTCAACTGGTCTCCGTTTCTTATTGGATAATTAGAATAGTCGCGAGAATCAGTGAAAGTTTCGATATTTTTCCTTACATACATGGCACTTTGTAGAATATACACTGATATAACAGTTAATATTTTTAGTTGCTTGAAGAGCTCCCTACAAGAATATGTATGATTTTTAAACAGCATAGTGCGTATTATTCTTTTTTGACATAACAACACCTCACCGATTCTTACAGCATTGCCCCAGCCGACAATACCATAGGCAGTATTAAGGACCAGATCATTATTCAGGCTATAGTTCTCAACTCTGTTCACACAGTCACTAGCACGCGCACTGAGGTTCGAAGGGTTATCAGCCGTGACAACTGATGTTACATCATCGGCATATAAAGACAGCCCAACACAATCCACGGCAACATCAACTGTTATGTTATTTATGAAAGTTATAAAGAGTAACGGGCCAAGGATACTCCCCTGTGGGACCCCCAGACTAACATGTCTCGTTTCAGAGGAGTAGCTCCGTCCCGCCACCCTTATAATTACCGTCTGGGAACGGTCACCCAAGTATGATGTTATCCAATCCCAGGGCAGACCTCTCACCCCATAATTATACAATTTACCTTTTAAAATCTTGTGATTAACCATGTCAAAAGCTCTGCTGTAGTCAATATCAGCATAGACTTGATTTATAACTGCAAGTATGGCATCCTGGGTTGACAAATCACCCCTGAAACCAAACTGTGCATTGTTCAAGATATTGAATTTATTCAAGAATTTAAGAAGTCTATTAGCAAAAACTCGTTCGTATACTTTAGAAAACCCAGGGAGTAGAGAGATCGCCTTGTAATTTTCAAACCTATCCTTGTCATTTTTTTATGTACTGGTTTAATAATTGAAACTTTTAAGCGTGTTGGAAAAATAGCATCATCAAAAGATTTATTAATTAAAAGCGAAAGTATCTGACAAGTTTTATCAGCAACATTACGCAAAAGAGAACAAGGCACTTCATCAATGCCTGCAGCATCCTTCTTTGATATGTCAAATATAATTTCCTTTACCTCGTGTCCATTAGTGTGTATTATCATTAAGTTGCCTTTTTGAATTTTTAATATTATGTCTATGATCATTTAGCAGACTCCTATAAGTCAATGCGACATCTGGATCATCAGAGTCCCTCACCTGCTCATGCAGGCTTTTAAGCAATTTACCCTCATTTATTAACTCTTCAGTTAGCCATGATTTTTTATTAGGTAATTTCCAATCATTATTGAGCTTACGCAATTCAATTATATATTATTATATTATATTATATTTCCATAATCTCTAAAAACCTATCATGAAACAGGTTGAAGGCTTCTGACGCGTTTCCACCGATCAAGACGTGCTCCCAAGTCTCATTTATAAAATACTATTTAAAAGAAACAATATTTGCTTCCTTTTTAAAATTACGAATATAGCTAAATTGGATATTATTGAGACTTGGCTTTTCCCAGTTTATAGATATTACCTGCATAAAGTGATCCGATAGATAACTAGCAACATTCATTGCAACCACATCATTCAAAACAGGACCGACAAACACATTATCAATAAGACTTTTAGTATCCCCATTTATCCTAGAAAAATCCTTTATACATGAGTTTAGACCAAAGCCACTTAAAATATGGGCAATTTCAACAGCCCTACAGTCAGTACTTTTAAAATTTACATTAAAGTCGCCACATACAATGTGATTTTTGTTGGGTTTTATACATTTATTTAAATAACATTCGAAACTATTACAAAATACATTAATATCAGCAGATGATGCCCTGTATATGCACGTTAAAGTTAATGAGAATGAAGATACCTGAAGCTCTGAGGTACATACCTCAAAGGCACTTTCAATAGCCATTTCCTTGAGTGTTGTTTTCTCCTTCCATTCAACATCTTTTCTCACAAAGATGGCTGTGCCACCTCCTCTAGTAGTGGAGCGGCAGTAGCTTCCTGCTAAGACATAATCATAAACTAATAGAGTTTTTATTTCTTCCCGTGTACACCATGTTTCTGTCAAGGCTATTACTTCGGGGTATTCCATAGATTTCCGTAAGATATATAGTTCTTCAGTCTTGTTTATCAGACTTCTGATATTGAAATTACATACTCGTACAATACTTGTTAGGGTGGTATTTTTTAAGCTGTAACAGGATCCCCGAGTCCCTGTGATTGTTGAGGTATCATTTCCTTCACAAAAAAACGTGAAATCAGAGAACCATTTGGCCAGATCTCACGTTTTCATGCATTCCTAAAGTTCTGTTGTTTTCTTGTAACTTTCATGGAGCTATATAATTCCGGAAACTTGGAGGGAAGCTCTACACACAAGGCTTCCGGAAAATGATTATGTAACATTCTCTAAAGTTCTTCTGGTTTAGTTGAGGGATGTAATCTACTTACATGCAACGAGAACATTTTAGGGATAGTCTGCATGTTTTCTTCAGCACTACTTCCTCCTACCATAATGTTACGATTTCTTCTACGTCTTTTTTGTTGTTGCTGCCAACCATCGTTCCCATTTTTTGGGTCATTCACCTCATCTAACTGGCCGGAATTTTGCAACTCAGCCATTTTCAGCGCTTGTTGGGCCACCAAAATAGCTTGATTAACTTCCTTTTCTTGAAAAATCTTATTTCGTTTATTTACTTGGTTTGCGGCGCTCATTTTTGCATAGCTGTCTCGATCAACTGTGTTTGACTTTTGTTGTCCAGTCTTGCCAACTGCTGAGTCAGTTTTCAGCGATTGCACTTGTACCGGTCGAGACGATCCACTTGCAACCGGCCCCGTTGCCGTTTGCTGCCCTGGTTCGCCACCAAACTGTTATCTTGAACCGGAACCACCCGGGCCGCAACTGATGTGGCAACACTGTTAGGGAGAGTGGCTTCACTCGATGCCGGCTGTGCAGCAGCAGCATTCCTAACATTCCAGCTGACATTTTTTGCTTCCATTGTTTGGATTTTTTCTTTTAGTAATTTTATATTGTCTTTTAAGATTTGGTATTTTTCACTGACTTCTTCAAGCAATCTTTGCGTGAGATTCTACTCTACTTGAACATTTAAATAGTCCTTATGTGCACTATGTAACGGATTAGCACTGTTTATGTTGTTCATCATCACAGCAGATGACCTTCGTATCATCCAAGATTTTCACTTTCTTAATACGAGCTAAACAGCTAACGTGGTAAATCGCGTAACAACTGACGCAGACCGCCACTGAACACTTTTTTTTAACACAACAATCAAAACCAGCGCCTTTAAAAACAGTTTTAGAGTTATCTGAATCATTATTTTTATCATCAGTCAGGTTGTTTTCTCATTTATCAGAGAGCACACGCGAACGACCATCACTCGGCGGCACCATCTTGACAGTATCCATTTACCTTCCAAATGTTCGGGTTTTCTCTCCAATTAGATCCGCTTGCTCTGGCTCCAGGGTGTAAACAGCACAAGTGCTAGTTTAGTGGCTCTAACGAAGCTGAAAAATCTAAAGAAAATTGAAGTCGACGTTTCGAGGATCAAATCTGTCCCCGTCGTCAAGAACGAACAAATCTAAAAATTAGAATGGTTAGTAAATGTAAATAACAGTAAAAAGCAATCGCAATATTTGTCAAGTTTTAGATAGACTTTGACAGAATTCTTCCTAAACGCATAATACCAAATATCACCTCATTATTACACTTATCTAAACAGACCACTAACCAGTAATTATACGTTATGACATTATTATTGTCATCTTGTCAAAGTCTATCCAAAACTTGACAAATATTGCGCTAGCTTTTTACTGTTGTTTACATTTACTATCCATTTTCATTTTTAGATTTGTAATGGGCAGATTTGATCCTCGAAACGTCGAGTTTTCTTTAGATCTTTCAGCTTCGTTACTAGCACTTCTTCTGTTTACACCCTGGAGCCAGAGCAAGCGGATCTAATTGGAGAGAAAACCCAAACATTTGTAAGGTAAAACCAAAATTATAGTTTTACTCATATTTATAAGTTCAAAGATGCTGAGCTAGCTTGCAGGTGCAGCAGGTGCAGATGTGCTTCGTCGGATAGTCTGTTCCCATAACTGGTTGGGTAAGGACCTGATCACCCTGTACCTATGTACAGGTGCTCTCAGGTATTTAGGTTGCGGGATAGATCAACTAGCAAAGTACGCTCCTGTGTGCTTGCACTCAACTAATCGAGCGGAGTTAAGAGAGACCCGAAAGTCTGATGAATTTAACGTTTACCTGCGTATTTATGTTTTACAAAATACTGGTGGCCGCAGCGTTAAGGAATAAAATCGCTCCCGTCAAACGCTCTAGTTGTTTATAACTGTGAATGTTTATATAACATTTTTTAAGTTTAAGTTCAAACACAAGACAGGGTGATATTTACTTAGTTAGATCTATGCATTTTAGTAGTTCACAATATATTCTAAAACATAGTCACCACAAGTTTACAAAATAATAATTGTATAACAATTTTACCTAAGAGTAAAATTTAAATTGTAATAATTGTGTTCATTTTAATGATGCACAGAGCTCTTGCCAAAACTGCCATGACAAAATTAAATAAAATTTAAAAGGACAAACAAATAACAGTTAGTACAAAATGCCAATTTGCCGAAACCCTTGTCTTTCCTATTGCATTATATGCATACGCGTGGACCTTGAAGGTTACAGACATTGTTAAACTGGATAGCTTCGAAATGTGGGTTTGGAGAAGGCTCTTGGGAATTCCTTGGACTGCTCATAGAACCATTGTGTCAATACTAGATGAACTAAAAATTAATGTAAGACTGTCAACCATAGTAAGACAGCGAATTCTCAAGCTTTATGGACACGTGAGCAGAAGGAAAAATTATAATCTAGAAGCGGTGGATGGATCAAATGATGCACTTCACGGGAAATTAGCTACAAGAAAACATGAGATACATTTAAGATACAGATAAATGGAGAGAAATTACAAAGACCATGACATGAATCATCATCAGATCACGACGCTTCAATCAGTGAAGTAAACGACCAGAGAGAGAGAGAGATTGAGTAGGTATGCTAAATGGCAAAATTGTTTACGGAGCCTATTAAAGTATGAAATTAGAGGTAAAAATAATGATTCAGAAAAGCTTAGAAATTTTTCCTATTCTAGTTCGGGTCAAATGTTTACATACATGGCAAAGCGTTTCATAGGTAGCACTACGGTTTGCTTTGGCCCCTCTTGGGGTGTGCCCCTAAAACTGACTCAGTCTGACATTGTTGACTAGAATGAGCAGTGTAATTTAAAGAAAATGTGGTTTTTAGTTTATATTTACAAAAAGCTTTAACTTTTTTTGAATGCTCTTTAAAAGTATCAGTATATTCTCTAATGGGCTATCTTCATCTACTACTACATTTTACTATATAAGTAAAATGAAAACTTTCGAGGTCTTCCTCTAGAAAGAAACAATGTGTTTTCCTACAATTGACGCTTTATTCAACATTTTCTACAAATTCAGTTAATGATTGGTAAATTTAATCCATAGAACGTCGTTTTTATTTGATATGAATAACTTAT
>MU192137.1:155-31142 GCA_016904865.1 Pissodes strobi
TATATATATATAAGTATAATTTTATTAAACCAGTGGCGCGCAGCAAATGTCCAAAGTCGTGAATTATTTTTCGGTTCCGAAAAATCACGTTAGCATGGTGTAAACGTCACCGTTACTAGGACTATTAGTAGTTTTTAAAAATAGATAGAATAGGTCAAACTCTCTACAGATGTTATTTATACTTCTAAATAAAGTCTGAAACATCAACCCATAGAACAGATTTGGTAATAAATCAGTTCGAATCGTTAGTACTGATTGTGGTTAGTGTTATAGTGTATAGTGTACTCTCTATATCTTTTTGATAATGGAATCTTCCAAAAAACTAAGAAATCTGCACTGCTTGAATGATTGGATAAAAAATGTACTCCATCATATACCATTCCCGAAAATACCTTCTTTGTAATTGATGGAGGATATTTACTTCACAAAATCATTTGGCATGACATTTTCCAGCGACTTACAAGGTCATATACAGCCAATATGTTAATTATGTCTGTTATCATTATGGACAAAAATGCATGGTGGTCTTTGACGGATACAATAAAACTACTTCTACGAAAATGCAAGAACAGTTACGCCAATATGAAAGAAACACTTGCTCTGACATCTTGTTTTCTGATGATATTATGGCAACTATTAATCAGTCCCAGTTTTTCTCCAATAAAAACAATAAAAAACTATTTATTTCAGAAGTAAGTCAACATCTAAAAACAGCTGGTATTGAAGTTTTTCAGGTGGAGGGCGATGCAGATACATTGATGGTAGAAAAAGTCCTTGAAAAAAGAAATATAGAGAAATCGGTGACATTGGTTGGTGAAGACACTGATTTAATGGTGTTACTCTTACTTAAAGTTAAAATGGACAATGTTTATATGTTGAGGCCCGGCAGCGCTGCAAAACCTAACAAAACAACAGCCATAAGTGAACTACAGAACAAGATAGGCCTTATGACGCAATCTATTTTATTTTGCCATGCAGTTGCTGGTTGCGATACCACTTCCGCAATTTATAAAAAAGGTAAATTATCCACATAGAGACTTCTAGAGAAGCGACCGCACTTACAGGATAATGTAACCGCTTTTCTAAATCCCAATGCAGAGAGAAATGTCATCACCACTGCTGGAGAAAAGTTTCTCTTAGCTTTTTATGGGACAGGGAAGACAGTCAAAACGCTAAATGAACTTCGTTTTTTAAGTTCCACAACAATAGATCGAGGCAGAGCTTAAATGCGAACTTCTCGTTAGCTTCCTTACCTCCAACTTCAGATGCTGCCTCTCAGCATAGTTTACGAGCGTACCATCAAATTCAGGAATGGCTGGGAAATGAGTTGAACCTACGTCTTGGCGATGGAGGAAACAGGGAGAACTTCTTTTACCAACTACGGTTAATAAACCAATAGCTCCGGAATTCATTCTCAAAATGATATTCTGCAATTGTAAGGCTGATTGTGGGAAGCTTTGTAGCTGTAGCAAGTCCGGGCTAAACTGCTTCATTTTATGTGGACAATGCCAGGGACAGTCTTGCAGCAACTTAATGCAACCCGCTGAAAACGAGGATGATGACGAAGAGGATTTCCCATAGATGCTGTATGGACTTGACTGTAAGTACTTTTTCCTGTTATATATTCTGTTGTACATTCTGTTTCGTACATTATTTTTAAAATACAAAACAGTATTTGACGTACAATCCATTTACGTTTCAGATTTTCAAGTCACTCATAACAATCCGTGCTATGCAAGTCCATAACGGGCCAAGAACTCTAGACTTTGTTGAACGCCACTGGCAGAATCTACTGAAGTTTCTAATTTTAAATATTTGTTTTATGTAATTTGAACAATATTTGTTGTTCTAAATGGACTATGTTTATAATTATATTACTAGTTATGCACGATACATACATGTGACACGCCACTGATTTAATCTATTTTGACAGTTTTTATAATTTCTTACACCCATTGAACATGCTTTAAAGTTTGGTTGTCTTAAAAGACACTCTAAGAGTATTTACACTAAGGGAGACGCGCTTTTTGGAGATTGAACAATAATTAACGAGTTTAGACATTTACTGCACGCCACTGGATCGATCAAATTACACTTATGTATATATTAGTTTGTAGGAAATTTTATTGGCTTTAATTATGGTATCTAGCATTTTTTCTCAAAAATCAGTAGTGCCCGAGATATTTGCCTCATAAGCAAAAGATGTATTTATTGGGGTTCTTTGCACCCTCGGAGGGGTGGGGACTTTTAGTATGTTTATCTAGACAATAAATTCTACATATTTCCAAAAAATTATCTTTAGGTGATTTTGTTCCACGACGGGACTTAACTGCACTGGAGTAAAAATAAACAAATAACATATTTTTTCCTAATTCATGTAAATATCCAGAAATATTTGTTTACTAATCTGAGTCAACATCCTCTTCCATTTCTGGTTCCATATCTAACAGTTTCTGTGCTTCTAAAGATAATAGAAACATTTTTTACAATTATATTTAGACCTAAAAATAATTGATGAAATTAAAGGATCCAAAGAAATCAATAGATTATGCGAAATCTCTTCAATATTTTGTTTTCTTCCAATTTTTCTGGAAAAAATCTGGTAAATTATTGGGTTCTAGCCTCAGAAGCATCTTCAAATAATTTGCCAATTGGAATTAAATTAAAACGTTTGCAGATTTCTGCTCCATATATGTTTAAAAGAAATTTAATATGGATATTGCATATTTTTGTCACTTATATTAGATTCCACGCCTCAAACATTATTTTCATTGTTATTTAACTAATTAGCTCTGCATAAATTATCTCACCTTTCCTTATCGCCGCATTTTATATATTGAAATGACTTTCATCGATTTTTATTTGCGTGGTATTCTTTTAGCGCGATTTCCCCTATTATGTATTTTTGGAGTTTTATTATTAAATTTTCAGACTTACCAGGCATCGACTTGATACTATCGAAACACTTCATCCCTTTTACATTATTATTCTTAATTCTTAAATAATTTTGATGTCAATTTATGTATTTGCTGTTATATCTTGCTTTTTATTTCAAGCTGTTTTCCAAAAATATTTATTAATAGAAACTATTCTCTTGTCGTTTGAAAGTAAATTAAACGGCTCTAAACTCATTTTTATAAGCCTTAGAATATAAATGACTTGATAACGCCCGACAATAACCATTTAATTAAGAGGCAGACAATTTGGCTTTAATGCCTTTTTAATTAATCATCGAGTGTAGGTGATGATCAAAGATAAAACGTATCAATAAAAATGTGTAAGAGTGGCTCTATTAATAATAATTCTTAATATATTTTCCTACGACCACTTCTGAAAAGGAGAAAAAAAGCACAATCAACTTGGCTAGAAACTGCCTTATATCACACGCGCGTGTTTTCAACACTCGTTATGTAATATACCATACTCCGAGCGATTGTATAATATAAAATTATTTAGATGTTAAATGAATTTAGTGAAACGAATTATAATTATATATTCAGCAAACTGTAACCAATTTTGTGCCAAAAACAACGTGAGGTTTTTCCGTAAATATAGCATTTTTGCTTGTTTGAATGATAGTAAAAAATCCTTGATTTAAATCTTCTTATAGCACAAAAGATATTTATATTATATAAAATCGTATCGAGTTACAACAAAAATCCTTTTTCCTCAACGATGACATCCTAATAATGTTTGAAAACATGTCTCACCACAAATTGTGTTCCAAATAATATAGATCAGCCGATAATCTCCCATTCCAATCGCAATCTTCGCCACCCCTTTTAAACTTTTGTTGTAATCTAAAAAGTAACACCTGTAATCTTTGTAATCTGGCACAATGGCTCCATTTTTTAAAGTACCAATAAGTGGACCATTTTACCCATTGATCGAACCTTTATTCAGACCTTTTCGCATTGATCTCCTTTCTAACCTCAATCGCACGAGCATATATTTCTTTTTTTATAATGCAGATACAGGCGTTTCGCTACATTTTGTCACCCTTCAATGACTAAAAAGGGTGAACAGAATAGATTTGTCAATATTACGGTGTCGTTAATATTGAAAACCGATAAATATTTTGAATCGGTAAATGATCTTAAATGCCGCATACATTAAAAGGGTCGTATTTTATCCCACTAATGGCTCTGTATTTTGATGTTCTAGTTAGCATCTTTTTTTTCTTTTGATTGAGACGGGACAGTGACGTTTTTTTGTCAATACGCATCGAGGTGTGGTAATTGGCCTATAAGATCAGTGGGAAAGATGGTTTGCATACGATTTTGATGTCACTGATTGATTGAGATATGAAAAACTATGCAAATCTTCCAAGTTCGGTTGGATATTTGTCAGCATGTGGTTGGGAACTTTGCGAACTTGGTGGATATTGGAGAGACGTTGGAATATTTAATAGTTCTCATCTTGTTTCTGTTTTTTCCTTCAAATTTAAATTATAAATGTTCTGCTTATCTAAAATATGTATATATTTTATATACCTATACAAAATATAATGTCAAGGTTTTTTTATGGTAGTCGACGAGCGGTATGTGTGCGAAGATGTTGATTGACACGGTTCTTGAATAGCTGTAGGTTGCAATTTGGGGGAAACAGATATCCTGGGAGTTTATTCCACAGTGATGCAGTGCGCCAGACAAAGGAGTTCTTGCCTTCTGTCGTGACTGTCTGACAGGCGTTGGCAGGGGCGGGATGAGGCGGGCCAAATCCATCTGCCGCGAAAGTATCTGTAAAACAGGTACATCTCGGCCACATGTCTGCGGTGTTCCAGGCTATCCAGATTTCGGGTCAATTCCAGGTCGCCGACAAGACGCACAGCTTTCTTCTGAATGGAATCCAGCAACTTTAGGGTGTGCTTTGGTGCGGCAACCCAGATGTGTGAGCAATATTCTAAGAACGGTATAATTTGCGCTTTGTAGAGCAAGAGCAACAGTTGCGGTGTATACAGTTTTTTGTTGTGAAATAGCGCACCAAGCTTCTGGGAGGCTGATTTTGCGATATTAGCAACGTGGTCATGCCAGGATATATTGCTGTTGACCGAGACACCCAGCAGTCCGATTGACGAGGATGAAGGAATGGTCGATCCTGCCTGCGGGGGTGTCACTCCCCGTAATCAAACTGCTCTCACCAGTTTGACGTTCCTGCCAGCTAATACAATGCAGCCCCGCTTGTCACAAACTGTCATTAATCAGCTCCAGCTCATTCAGAGTTGCCACGGGATGTGGCCCATCAAATCTCATCGTCCTCCACCAGGCTGGAGAACACCGAAGTACAAAGTCTGGAGTTGATCAACGACAATTCGTGACAAGAGGGGCTGCATTGTATTAGAAGGCAGGAACATCAAACTGGTGAGAGCGGTCTGATTACGGGGAGTGACTACCCCGCCATTCCGAGTCGCCACGGGATGTGGCCCATCAAATCTCCTCGTTCTCCCCCTGGCTGGAGAACACCGAAGTACAAAGTCTGGAGCTGATCAACGACAGTTTGTAACAAGAGGGGCTGCATTGTATTAGCAGGCAGGAACGTCAAACTGGTGAGAGCAGTTTGATTACGGGGAGTGACGCCCTCGCCATTCCGAGTTGCCACAGGATGTGGCCCATCACATCTATCGCCCAATGTAAAATTTTACTTTTGGCATATCAGTGTGCATGGTTTTTGTGGTAAGGTAAGTAGATTTATTTGTCTGAAATCTCATTTAAAAGGATTTGAGGGTGGAAAAATGGGCCAAAATCGGAGAATTTGGAATTTTTTCAAGCAATAAACTGTGCTTTCTGTTGATTTTATGCGAGATTTCCAGGTAAAATTATACTTTAAACATGGAAGTTGTGGCAAGTAATAAATACAGCGTTTTTTTAAGTTTCAACAAGACGCTATCATTAAAGCTCAAGCCTTTGCACATAGCAGTTATATGTAGCAAATAAGCTCATCGCTTTACTAGATTGCAACTGATTTTTACTAAACCTGAAAAAAATTGAAGATATTTTTGTTCAAGTTGCGATTAATGTAACTATTTTTTTAAGTGTATTTTTAAGGCATTGGGTTTGTTTTAACACAATTTTTGCTTAATTTTAAGATTTTTGGCAAAGTCAGAGCTATTATATAAAAAATATTATTTCCATTGTCTTTAGCTTTTTCTCTGCCGCACTTTGCCATATTAGGTTCTTTTTCCAACTTTGCCATTGAAATCGCCCATTAGGATAATTTATCTTGAAGCACCAATTGTTATAAATTGTTCCTCAAGTACTTCATAGAATTCCTCCTTTATATTTAAAAGTCAATCTTTATTTACCTCAAAGCAGTCGATAATAGTTGCACATGATCAGTTTAATTAATCTTTCATTAAAAACATTCAATGATGGTACATATTTGCTGAGGTTCATTCGAATAAGCTCGTTATCACTCGCCTCACATTTGTAAAAGCAATGATCATTTTTTAAATTATCAGATCCTTGTCCTTTAATTTTATCTCACATTGCGGCTATTTTCATATCTTTTAGTTCAGATGATCATTTTTCGAGTAAGGTCCGAAACACAGAACATTACCAATAGACTAGAAGGATCACTCTAAGCCCCGCCCCCAGCATTTTTCTCCTTGCCCCGGCACGGAACCTGGTGAAAAGCTGGTTAACCGCTCAGGCCTTGTGCCACGTTTCGGTCTAAAGTCTGGCGTCTCGTCTTTGTAAGCGCTACATCAAAAGTGCCAACTGAGAGTTGACCTTCCAGTCTCTTGTTAATGTTAGGTGCCCGAAGGTTCCATGTTCCATGATCCAATAACATCAATGGATATCAGAAACTTTGGATTGTGTCTCAATGTAACTTACCAAGAATTCAGTTAGTTGAGACTAATGTTTCAGATCATCAGATCCTTATCACTTTCTTTACATTGCCGCTATTTTCATATCCTCTAGTTCAGAGGATAATTTTTCTAGTAAGGCCCCGAGTTCCATGATCCAAAAATATCAATGGATATCAGAAGCTTGATTGTATCTTAATGTAACTTACCAAGAATTCACTTAACTGACCAATATTCTAAATTATCAGATTCTTATCTTTTCCTTTTATCTCAGATTGCAGCTATTTTCATATTCTATAGTTCAGAGGATCATTTTTCGAGTACGGCCCGATGTTTCCATGATACAGTAAGATCAATGGATATCAGAAGGTTTGGATTGTGTCTTAATGTAACTTACACCAGGAATTGACTTAATTGACTAATAATAGTAATGCCGATGAATTTTGAAAACAACATCCTGTAGAAATCTCTGAATTTGGTAATTTAATATATTTGCCTCATCATCATTGGGGCACCGTCTTTATCCATCAGCCATTCATAAGAACCATGCTCTACCCAACTTCGCTTCAGCTGTGCTTATGTAGCTTCCTTGATCTTTAGGCAACTCCAAACTTAGGAATAGACTTATTTGTTAATTCATAGTCTCTACACCCATAGGATTAGACAGGGAGGGGCCTAGGGGGGCCATGCCCCCCCCCCCCCGGAAGTTAACTGACTCATTTTTTAACATACCATTCATGCCATGCCATTCAAGAGGGTGCCGAATCCTTGTTTTTTTTAACGATTTTAACGAGTTTTGGGTAAACATTGGGCGTGGCACCCCGAAAATTTTCCGGCTTAGCCTCCGCCTTCGGGTACCACTGCGGCCTTATCTACGGTTCGCCCCCCTGAGAACAAATCCTGCCTACGCCCATGTAACTACACCCCAAATTAAGATAATAAAGACACATCGATATCTCGGACGCTCCTAGCCTGCTACCACTGGATTCATAGGTAAGTCGTCTTCATACTCATTTTTAGATTGAATTTGGTTAACATTGTTTTAGAAATTCGTAGTATTCGTCTAGATCTTCTAGGCTAATGTCAGAAATTTTATTCATTAGGTGTGTCAATCATCAATTGAAAACGGTTTAAGTTAGTTTGAGTCTTAATTATTTTTAGCCATATATTGATGGTACTTAACGCAAAACAATTATTTTGGATTTTGTAATTATTAGTACCACATCATGGACAATTTTGTCATCAATATCTATCCCTTTATAGTCTATAGTTTTAACTGTCTAAACTAAGTTGGGTTCGTTTTGCTCCCAATATCGAAAGACAATTGATGATGCGGTATTGTGGGTAAATGTAGGAATTAAAAAATGTTTTGGGGCAGAAGAAGAGTAATTTGAAGCAAGTACTGAATCTCAGAAGTTGTATGCATTTTAGTTAATGGCGTATTATTATCTGAAAGTGCAATATCAATTTATTTTTCTACGTTCACCAGTCACAAGGTCATCACTATTCTAAACTCATCAGTTAATTCAAAGTCTAAGGACTGTTTTCCTTTATCACTTACCATTCCTTAATCAATACGTGTATCTAGGAAACGACAATTAGAATCGTGCTATTTATATATTCGACCGGGCCATAATTTATTCACGATTTGTTTGTATAAAAATCGCGGCGTTATCGACTCGTGGCCCGTCGTCTGGAGCCCCAAAAAATATCAGGGTGGGGTAGGGCGTCGCAGTCCCTGTTTTATATATTGATTGTTCATATTCTTTATAAATATAACAACCAAGACTGCTGAATCCGAAGCAAATTCCCCGTCGCGGCGACGGACGGGCCCTTCTTGCTCGCCTGTTTGCCTCATATTATTTGGTATCGATTCGGCTGTGGGCCTATGCTGTTCGCCTCCGCAATATTTTTTTTATATTCCAAATATGTATTATGTTTATCAAGTGAGACATACTTTTTGTTAAAAAGCATCAGTTGAAGCTAAACGTGTTACGATTAAATTATAATGAGTAATAAAAGTATAGATATAGCAAGTATTCCTAGCCTAGGCATCAATAATAGTGAATTATTTGGATAGAATATTCGGATAAATATGTGTTCCTCTCCGATAATTTAGCACTTGGTACTTTTTTTAGGCACTTGTTGGCCACCGAGGGTAAATTGTTTTTGGCGATCAAATTACATAAAATGTGCTATTTTTAAAATTTCGTTTTGATACACGATAACTATCGAAAAATCGTTGCAGTTTTGATGAAATTTTCTGGACACGTACCTTTGGAGGTCTTCCTTCCAAACGCTATTGAAATTGGCTAGTACCGGAAATGACAAGTAATTTTTTTGAGCGTGTATATTTTTGAAAAATGAGTTATTCTGGATCATTTCAGTGACGAAAAATTGTCGAGGATCGAAAAAACTGAGCCAACAGTTCGATAGAAACATTTTAGGAGAACACTCTCTAAATGCTTCTCTGATTCGAAAATGTCGGTAAAATGGATTTTTTTACGGAAAATGTGAAAGCATCAATTTCTAGGTTAAAAAATGAGGGTTTTTATTTTTTTCTCCAGAAGTAACTTTTTAGAAAAGCCGACTACCTGACGACAATCTGCGCCAAAAACCGTATTAGAACACTTTGCAAAGCTATGGTGAACTAGTTGAATTGAAACTTGTCGCTATATTTCAAGATTTGACACGACACGTCAGCATTTAATATTTTATTACTGAAAATCGGGAAAATCTGGAGCAACCAAACTATCGCACATTAAAGAACGGGAATATGAGCAGAACATATCAAAAAGTCGCATCGATCCTATTAAAAATGCCAAAATGGTGATTTTTGATTTTCAGTTTGAAAAATCTTCTTTAAGCGTGGCTACTTTGAAGAAACCTCCTAATCGATGCTGTAAAATAGTTCTGTAACAATGTTTTATACGAGAACCGGGAGTAGGAGAAAATCGAGGTTAAATTGCAAGAGGCAGAAAATCGCACAAAATTTCCAATATTTCAGGAATTTTACGAATCTGCATCGGTAACTTTGCTTTTGATACATTACGGGAAATTTGAAGGAATAAGAAGTATTCCAGTAATTTGACATGACCTTTAGTTAAAATATGTAGATTTATTCATTTAATTGATTAGATTATAAATAGGCGAAGGAATAGTTGGCCCCTGGGGCCTAGGAGAAAGAAATATCAGAGGATAGACTAATACAATTCTGCCAGGAAGAACAGTTTCAAATCACGAACACATGGTTCTCCTTGCCTCCAAGAAGACTGTACACATGGAGAGCACCACGAGACAGTCCTGAAAACATTGTTCGTATCCAGATTGACTTTATCCTAGTCAATAAGAGATTTAGCACAAGCGTTACAAAGGCACAAACTTATCCAGGTGCAGATGTGCCATCCGATCATTGTCTTTTAGGGATAAGCCTGAAGCTGAAGAAAGATCAATCGAAATCAACTTAAAAAACTGGAAACCTCCAGACTACAAGAGAAGAATGTCAAGAAACAAGGAACTGGAACGAATAAAGAACAAAAAGATGGAACAGCAACCACTGGTATTGTGGGAAACGGTTGGAAATTCGATAAAAAGAGTCGCGACCGAGAGGTTGGGATATCAGAAGAGACGTCGCAAAAGGAAATGGATGACCGACGAAATTTTACAGATGATGGATGAACGTAGACAACACGGCGAATATAAAAGTTTGAACTCACTGATAAGATCGGAAATTAGAAAAGCCAAAAGAAAATGGTTGGACGAAGAATGCGAGAGTATTGAATACCTAAAACAGACCCATAATACTTGGGAGGAGCACAGAAAAATAAAGGAAACTTCCGGCGTGTATAAAAAATGATCTCTAACAATACTTACAGATGACACAGACAAGTTCATAATGGAGGAAAAGGATAGGAAACGACTACGGGAAGAATACATTAGAGATTTATTCGCTGATGACTCTCGTGAGGAACCAGCAGATAACCAATTAAACACACCTTTATCCGTCCCACCAATACTAAAGGAAGAAATAAGAGAAGCTTTAATGGAAGCAAAAGCTCAGCAAGCCACAGGACCAGACGGAATACCCGCGCAGGTCTTGAAACTGATTGATGAGGAAAACATCGCCGTATTACATAAAGTCTTTAATCACATCTACGATACCGAACACTTCCCCCGAAGCTGGTTACAGTCCAATTTCATACCTCTACCCAAGAAAAATAACGCCCGAAAATGCAAAGACCATAGACTAATAAGCCTGATGAACCATTCCTTAAAAATATTTCTCAAAATAATACACAAGCGTGAGAGAAATATCAGCCCCAATCAGTTTGGCTTCAAGTCGGATATGGGAACACGTGAGGCGCTTTTCGGGCTTCAAGTCCTAATACAAAACTGTCGAGACGTTAACAAGGACATATTTCTATGCTTCGTAGACTACGAGAAAGCATTCGATCGCGTTCGACATTCAAAACTCATGCAGATTCTGAGACAAACTAACATAGATGGCAGAGATACAAGATGCATCGAAAACTTATACTGGTGGCAATCAGCAAGTATTACAACGCAAGAAATTGCTACTGAAGATATTGAAAGTCGTAGAGGAGTTAGAAAAGGATGCGTCTTATCCCCTCTGCTTTTTAATCTATACTCCGAGACCATATTTACGAAAACTTTTGAAGACCATGCAAGAAATGGGAGTGAAAGTAAATGGAATGCCAATCTCAAACATCCGATATGCAGATGACACTGTCCTTGTTGATAATGATGTTGAAGAACTCAATAATAGCAACAATAAATACGGGGTAAACATAAACGACAAAAAAACAAATTTATGTTAATCAGCAGGAAAAACCAATTATTTGCAAATGCTGCAATTCACATAAATAATTAAAATATAGAAAGAGTAACACAGTACTAATATCTGGGAAGCTGGCTACACACGGACTGGAATTCGGAGAATGATATTAGATACAGAATTTAGATAGCTCGTACGGCGTTCATTAAATATGAAAAAATTCTTAGAAATCAAGACATATACACATATCCCTTCGAGTCCGATATGCGAAGTGCTGTCTGGTTGGGTTGGTACTTCTGTGTGGAGTGGAATCGTGGACTATGAAGGCAAACATGATCAATAAACTGGAGGCCTTTGAGATGTGGACTTACAGACGCCTACTGAGAGTACCTTGGATTGACAGGGTAACAAATGAAGAAATATTGAGAAGAGTTCATAAGAACAGACAATTATTGTTTACAAGTATTAAACGAAGAAAAACGGCTTACCTTGGTCACATCTTCAGACACGACAGATACCAGTTGCTACAACTGATTCTGGAGGGAAAGATAGAAGGTAGAAGGGGAATTGGGAGAAAACAGATGTCATGAACAAGGAGCATCAGACAGTGGACCGGACTAAGGACGATAGAAGAGCTTGTCAGCGTGGCAAGAGACAGAAATCAATTTCAACATGTAGTCGCCAACATCCATTAAGTGGATAGGCAGCTTGATTGAATTGATTAAAATTTTAATGAAAATGGTTTGAACTGGAAAAATGAGTCAGGATCGAAAACTTCAAAATTTTTTTGGAGATTAGAGGCAGTTTCTGGTGGATTTTATGGCAGATTTCGAGGCAAAATTTTACTTTTAGCACATCGAAGCGTTTAGTTTTTGTGGCAAGCAAGTAGATTTATTGCCTGAAATCTCATTTAAAATCATTTGAAGCCGGGGAAAGGGGACAGGATTGAAGAATTTTGACGTTTTTTTTTAAACGATAAGCCGCGGTTTTTGCCAATTTTATGGGAGATTTGGAGGTAAAATTTTACTTTAAACATCAAAGTTGTGGCTAGTGTTTTCAAATTATAGAACACAAACAAATATATAATATTAATCTCGCTTTGCTGCACATTTTTTTTTATAAATATATACAGAGAATAGATGAAGAGATAGTATAGCACCTTAATGCCATTCCGTCGCTTGCCTGAAAAGTAAAAATGTAGAGGTAAACCAAGTGGACAATGCTTTTTTATCCATATAAATTCGACGTACCTAAGTGATAGAGCTCGATCACAAGGCAATGTTTCCCACCCAAAATTTGTCTACTTAAGTTACGCTATTTTAATATCAAGGTATTCGTCAACTGTAATTTTTTCGCCACACAAACTACACCATTTTCAAAACTCAAGATTAAGAATTTAGATCCGCCAAATGTAATTTTTCAGAAGCCGCAACGTAGACTAAGTAATTTTAAAAGTTTCTTTCCGCAGCACCACCTGGGATTTAGATCTGTCAGCTGTCACTTATACAAATGTCATTTCCAACATTATTTTAATACGTCAGCTGCAGCCCATAATGTACGAAAATGATTGAAATTAGAACAAGGGCCACAACTTTAATATGCATTGATAACAAGTATAAAAATATCAAATATACATTTCGTACACTTTAAGCACTTAAAAGCTTCAAATAATGTTTACCAGGTAGCCTACCGAAAGCAGTCCAACCCGGTTTGTGTCACCTTAAATGAGAATATAAATGATTGCTGTTTTTTTATTTATAAGAGAAAGGGGGGGGGGGGGGCATTATTCAAGAGTTTTACTCCGGGAAACTTCGACCTCTAAGCAGAAGCCATCATATCCATACCTTTTCATGAATATAACAGATAATATATATAGATGAAGAGATTAAGTATAGCGACTTAATGCCATTCCTTCGCTTGTCTGAAGTATGAAAATGTAGAGATACACCAAGAGGACAATGCCATTTTCATTTAAATAAATTTGACGTACCCAAGTGATAGAACTCGAGCACAAGGGAATGTTTTCAACCCAAAATTTATCTACTTGAGTTATGCTATTTTAATATCAAAGTATCCATCAACTGTCATTTTCCCGCCGCACAAACTACGCCATTTTTAAAGCTTTTGCTCTTAAAAGTCATCATTACGAATTTAGAACCGCCAACTGTCACTTTTCATCCACGTAGACTAAGTAATTTTAGAAGTTCCTTTCAGCAGACACCATTTAGAGATTTAGATCTGTCAGCTGTCACTTATACAACTGTCATTTCATTTCTAACATTACTTGTAATATGTCAGCTGCAGCCCATGATGAAGAATAAAACAATTAAATAAAATGAAAGGTTTTAAAGGGTACGGCACTGCGGTATGAAAACAGACTCATAATAATATACCAAAATGACTATGCAAACTTTAATATGCATTGATAACAAGTATAAAAATACCAAATCTATATTTCGTGCAATTTCTAAAAGCTTTAAATAATATTTCCCAGTTGGCCCACCGAAAGCGGTTCAAACTCGGTTTGTGCCATCTTAAATGAAAATATAAAAAATGCTCTTTTTTATATATAAGAGCATTATTCAAGAGTTTTATCCCGGGGAAACTTTCAACCTATAAACAGCCACATCACATCGTTCTAAACCTTATTAAATGTCATAGTGTGTCGAATTTCAAATATAAGAAATTGAATAGGCTTTGAGACGATATACCATACTACCTCCTTTGACGTTTAAAATATTATTTTTAAGATGGAAGTCACCCCCTGCTTAAGGTGGCAACAATAAAAAAAACTCAAATAATGTATGCTCCAGGCAACAAACATCGACGTGGTCAAGTATTTCTCCATATTTTAACGCAACAAAGCGCTCATCAGATTGGACGGTTTTCGGCGGACCACCCTGTACTAGCATAACCCATTAATAATTTCTATGACTAGGGTAATATTATCGATTATATATATTACGACCTCAATAAGCTATTAGACAACATACATTTTCCTTTTACACACCATAAATAATCCCATTTACTTGTACAAACAAGCCCTTCACCATGCGGGTGTAACAAAAAAACAACGAAACATGTTAACACTTTATTTTTTCTGGTATGCCCTTAGGACCATATGGAAGCCCGGTATCGAAAGTAAAAGTGGTTTCTTTACAAAATCAAGGTCGGAGGTCCTTTTTTAGTACGCTCGCACAGGTGGTGGTTTTACTTTTTTTTCTTGTTTTAAAGGTGCACACAATAGGGCTGAATGGTAATTATTATTATAAATTCTTTTTTGTTGTACCCGATGTGTGTACGTAAGGGGCATCAATTAGAGAGACTCCGCGCGGCCCGGATTTAGACTGTTGAGATTTTTTTGTCGAGTTTATTCAAATTACTTTTGTTGAGCGGCGGATGGACGCAATGTGCGCCCGTTCGGAGGGATGAAGATAACAAAAAATTGTTCGATCGGACGTGATGTTTCGAAAGGGACGTGGTGCATTTGGTAATATAAAAAGTTAATGGTTAATTTATTTTTAAGTATATTTTTTATCATCAAAGGTGTTTGGTAACAAACTTCCTCCATATATATTTAGAACTGAATAATAAAGCAATTATTAGGTACTAATCGTTGAGGACTAGAGAATTATATTTTGATTTGCAGCCGATTTTTAGTACGAACAATGAACTAGCCCAGACTGTAATATCTACTATTCATGCCATGATTTTCCAATTTTTTTAGGGTACTTGTTGAAGAAGCAAATATTATTTATTTTTACGAGTAATAAGGAATATACAGCCGGGAAATTTTCATTGTTAACGAGATAATTCCCGGAAATTTCCTCAAACAAAGTACATTTTGCTAAAAATAAAAAATTCATAAAATTATGTAGCAAATATTATATTAAAATTTGGCAACTCTCTCATTTTTTTTCACACTTGTAGACACGTCAGCACGAGTGGTCTGGCGTCTGGGTTAGTTTGGGTTAGAAATGAAGTTTTAGATTAACACTCATCAGCTAGATAATCTAAGAAAATATTCTAGTTACGTAGCTTTTTCTAAGCAAAAAAAAAAGGAATTTTTTACCAAAGGAATTGTGATGTCTTGTGCCTGAGAAGCAGTATTTTTTTGTAATAAAACTTGACATTTTAATTTTGATTGAATTTCATCTTGCTTCTCTTGATAAGCTATCGTGAATAAATGGAATGGTAAATTAACTGAAAATCACGAAAATGTATAGGTAATTGTTGGGATAAATTTCCAGAAAATGAGGTGTGAATTTCCCAGACTATTCCTTCCAGGAAATTTACCCATCACTCTGTAGAACCAAGCTATACCAACTAGATAGGTGCAGGAAATGTAAGTAATCTATTTTATGTTTAAACGATTTCAAGATAAGGATAGTGGTATATATTAAATAAAATCTTAATGCAATTTTGAGAAGGAAATCATCAGGCTCAAATAGCCCTAAATAATTAAAATTCTTTGCAATATCAAAGAGAGAATAATTTGGAGCACTTGAACTGTTATAGGAAAGAAAAAGAAGAGGAAAAGTTCACTAAAAAAAAACTGTCTTTCGAATAATGTTTCAAATATTTGAAATAAGTTGTCTTCTAACCTTCCAGCTATAGGGTATTTCAATTTAATTAAATAATTTTTCCTAACAAAAATGACTAATAAGCGGTATTTTTAATCAAATAATACCACTTTGTTTATTTAACTAAAGCTACTTGCTTCTAAAACAAGCAAAAGCTTTGAAAAGTCCAATTCAGGTAAACGAAGTACTTAAATGATATCGGGGAGTGTGTAAATAGATTTTTAATGCCCAAATGTATTTTTTCTTAATTAGATTGAATTTAACTGAAATTTCAGTCTTTGGATGCTAATTTAATATCAAATGGCTTTTTTATTTTGTATTTTCGTCATATATTAAAAATAAAGGTACTTTTCTTTTAGGCCAACATAGCATTTGTCAAGTTTTTTGCTCCCTGTACTTGAGAAAAAAATATTCTAAGAAGCAAAAGCGTTTGGCAACGACAATTTTTTCGAAATGTGACATTTTTGGCAACAGACGCAAAAAAGTAACAAAATGAAATAAACAATACATCTTAATCTAATAAATCCAATATAACAATTCAAATTTAAAATAGAATATGTTTGATGCATAAAAATAGTTGTTCTTGCCTTGTATCTTATGTTGATAGAATGTACGCAATGCAACATTTATTTCTTCATACCAGTGCGAAAGGCATTGCATGATGATACCTGTTCAGGGCCGACGAGAGGGGGGGGGGGGGGGGGTCGGACGGGACAAATTCCCGGGACCCGTATGCTTTGGGGGCCCGATTCAATAATAAAAAACTAAAAATTATATATTCCGAACGAGCTATCTCAGTTGCCTGTTGCCTATTAGTATTTATTTTATTTATTTCTATTTAGTGTTGTGATTGTGAATGGTATGTTTTAATAGTACATAGTATCCTGCATCTCACCTCCTGTGTTCTGTATCTCAGTTACAAATTAATAATTTTTATTTAAACAGATAGAGTGTGCAATGGGAAAAATATTAAAATCCTAACTCAATTACTAAAAGAAGACGGGAGGTGAAATTCCGGCCCGGACCTGCATAATTAGTGCAATAAGATCAATCCTAATGATATTTTTTTATTAAAAAAAAATGGTTTAAATTTTTGTCAAAATTTTTAAATATAGTTTTTTGTTTTACATGATGGCTAATGGCCGAAAGAGATTTTCTGGTTCACAACACCGAAGGAAGAATCGAGGCTTTCGAATTTAGCAATAATAAGTATCAAAGAAGATATTTGTTCTAATTTAGATGTAACCGATTTAATTAGAGAATTTGCAGTTAAAAAGGCAAAAAAGTCAATTTTAACGTGTAAACCCGTTTAGCTGGCTTAAATAAATAAATTTTATTTTAATTACGTTTTCATTTTTATGTATAAATAATCAATAATTATTTACAATTTAACTTTAAAAAATGTTTTTTTTATTTTATTCCCAATTTGAAATGGAATAGGCAGGACAAGTGCGCCACACGTCACAAAACCTGCATTGAAATTATTCCAATAAGGTCTAGACAAATTTTGTGAAAATGCTATATTATTATTGTGAAGTTTTGTACACATTCCAAAAACTGATGAAATTTTCCTGCAACACTCTTCCATCCTCCACATCTCAGATGCGGCTGGAAATTTAAGGCTTTATGCCTACATTTTTTGAAGGTTCAAAATGAACATTATTAGGCGTGGCACGTGAAAAAAAATTAACTCTTTGGCATCGCCTGCGGCGGACTTCCTCCTTTCCTACTGATGATAGGGGCCTAAAAAGCTGAAGAGTCCCGGGGCCCGTTTCGGCTCTCAGCGGCCCTGTACCTGTTACCGCCTGGTTACTCTGGTCAGGTGGGCCCTTGATGATACGTAAAGATGAAGGAGGACTAAAAAAAATGTTGGCTTCTTCAGGGCGAGGGCACTGGCGGGCCCCTTCAATGCTCGTCAGGGGGAGCGGCGGTGGGTCCCTTTCTCCTTTTTCTTCTTCATATCTTGAAACGTGCATTTGACGAAGAGGCTACTTTTTCTAATCTCGACCACACATCAAATTTTAGCCCAGAATATAAATACTTTGCAACCAGTTATTTAGATGACTTTTTATATTGTAGCCTGGACATCTACAGTCATTCCTGATTTAGCCTCACTGGAGATTATTACATAATTTGCAACTTTGATTGCTAAAAAATTTTGAATGTCTAGAACTAATGAAACAGCTATCAAAGAACGATAGGTTTAAAATCTGCACCAGGATATTAATGAATAAACTGGCCAAGGAACTGAAGGGGTCCTGAACAGGACCATATTATATAGTACTGTGCTCAGCCCTTGACTCAATGCGATTTCAGAAGTATTCATGATCCGATCAGTCACTACCAGCTTTCATCTAATCATTACTTATTGTTTATACTTCCGTGAAATGAAACGAAAAAAATAAATAAAAACAAACGGTCGACCAGAACAAGTTTAAAGATTTCAAACAAGACAAACAAAAGCGGATACACAATTACTGAAACAATCAAACAACACAAGTGGGCGTGAACTTTGCGGCCATCACAGACCAACGCCGACGATGGAAACCGAGGAATTTGTCGGATTGCGATAATTTGTTCCGGTACAAAGCAAATTATAACGAACGGTAGTAGGTAGGTATATTACAACACCAGCAATTTAATCTGTGAGGCATAAAACGTGTCTTAATTAAGTGACGTTTTCTTGCTGCAATGTTTGAGAAAAATGTAAGAGTTTATTAAAAAATTTTAATTCGAAATGCTCCAGATTTGCTTACATAAACATTTTGTAATTTATTTTTAATTCGGGCTTCTAGGTTACTTATGAAGATCGTCGCAGAAAAGCTTGTTTTTGGGTATGTTTTTATATATGTTTCCCATCACTATAGCCATATCTAAAAGAGCAAGCATTTGCTGTTAAGACGAATTATTGATATCGTGCTAAAGCAACTTGAAAGCTAAAAGCCTTAAGCTTTATAACCAGACGTATGATTTAACAAAGATAAGCGACTCTATACTACACTGAAATATTCAGATTGGAAAATATCAGTAATTTTCAAATCCAGTGTTAAAGATAAATAAAACAGGTTGCGGTCGACTTATAACAGTCGAAAAAATCTCAATAACTATTAAAGACGTTTTGGAAGAAAGTGTTATGAACCGAGTGCAGAAAATCGTCTCCAGCAAGTGAATGGGTCCTTAACCATAAAAATGTATCGGCCAATGCAATAGTGTATCCTAAATAAAATTGGGATGCTGGAAATCAGGTTTGAGTTTTTCCTCCATTGTGGTATGTAGGTATGGTATGGAATGGTATGGTAGAGGGGTGGCTCGACAAGATTTGCCCTACAACACGTCGACCACAATTCATCTTTTGGGTATACCCGCCTATTTTACACGAAAATCCCTATCTCTTTCGAGAACCTCAGAATATTTCGAGGGTTGAGCTTTTGTAGATCTCCAGGTGTCACAAGGGCATTTTCGAGATGCCTTAACCTTTGGCAGAGTGGGTGCTCTGACGTTTCAGCTACAGTTTGGTCACTTTGGCAGAATCTGCATTGTTCGCCAGTGGTTTTCCCCATTTTCTTGAGGTGGAACCTCCAGGGGCCATGTCCAGTGAGAAGATCTACGACCAGTTTTATCTAATTTTTTTTGTAGCCTGAGAAGTTTTTTGTGTAGTAAGGCGAGTGAGAGATGAGTCTTTTGGCCTGTCTCTGCCCAGGTGCATTGGCCCAATGTGTCTCTTTTCGCCTTTTTCCCAATTTCAGAGTTCATTAATTACGTGCCCTCTAGTGCTGCCACAGAATGGTTCAGGTCCGCAAAAGGCAGTCTGTGCACCAGCGGCTTCGTTGCCTTCCACACTCTCGTGCCCTAATACCCACATTAGGGTGAGTCTGTTTCTGTTTGCCAGTTGATCTGCAGCCATCCGACAATCCCACACTAGCCGGGAGTTGATTATGTTAGATGCTAGCGCTTTTAAGGCTGCTTGACTATCTGATAGTATATAGACCTTTGCACCTCTCAGGCCCTTTTTTTGCACATTCAGAGACGGCTATATTGATAGCATTTAGTTCTGCTTGAAATATTGTGGGAATATTTCCTAAAGGTGAATTGCAACATTCTCCGAAATCAAGAAAATAATTTTCACTGTTTAATTCAGAAGAACCCAAGTCCTCTGGATCGTCTACGATTACTGCACCTCTTTCAGGCAGGAGATTTTGTGTTAAAATAAAACAAAAATGGATATTGTTCTATGCAAAAACTGAATACCCATATCCAACTCTAATTGATAGAGATGCCCTCGATTTTATTTTGTGGATAAGTGATAAGTGAAATTATAACTTAAAGACAAAAGAAAGAGAGCATTGACTCAAGCGGAGCTTGAGAAAATCAGTGATATATACTCTAGTGAATTGAAGAAACCTGGTGTAGATGTTTCCTCCGAAGACAAGTCCAGTGTACGCATTTCTGAAGATGAAAGACATAATTCAAGAGCTTGAGAGAAATGAATTTGAAGAAGATATTGCAAATTAGGCGGTATTATTAGTCAGAGCGTGATGAACCTGCCGTGTGGTCTGAATCTATAGCTAAGCACAAGCAGTTTTTGTTTCCTGGATAAAGGGCCTGCAAAAAATAGCTCCTTGCAATACTACTCCATAAGAGTTTTTTTACTTGTTAATAGATATGCGGAGGAACATATCGCGTCCAAACGAAAGACAAAAAGTGCTCGACTTAATACGTGGTCTCTTGTCAATAATAATGAAGCCAGAAGACGTTTGGGGTTAACAATATGGATGCGTTTAGTAAGACTTAGTTTGCTGAAAGACTATTAGGCAACTCGGAAAATTTTCAAGCAAGAGGTTCCATATTCTATAGAATAGGTACTTAGGTACCACTGTTACTAGCAATGATTAATGAGGCTATTGAAAGAGGAGATCAACTTTCATACCAGCTACGACTTGGCAAAAGCTTCATTTGCCAAAGAAGCACATATCAGAAAAACAAAAAGATCTGCCTAATTTAAAGAAGGAAACGGTGTCTCGGGAAGATGAAATGGGAATTTTAGTGTGAAAATGGAAAACCACCAGGAATGTTAGACTTTTGGCAACAAATCATGATCCTGTTATGATTCCAGCAAAGTTTGTGCAATTATTAAACAAACACGCTCAATGTCATGTTTCAGGGACGCAACCCTTCAGAAATCCACCCAATAATATTCATATGCATGCATATATTATTTAATAATAAAGGAAAAAGTGTGGTAGAGAAAACTAGGCCTAGAACTTTTATTGGGAATGGTTGTAGTCAACTCCTTGGTAGAATACTGTCAATTACTGAGAAAATCTGGTGGATGAACTTCTACAATTAAAAGAGCTACCTTCATATGAAATACCACGAACAACTAAAGGAGGACAAAATCATATAGAGCAAAGAACAGAGGACAATGGGAAAAGGATTAAAAGAAAATGTAACGTCTGGTATACGAGGGTTCAACAGGAAACCGGTCGTGAAGAAGAGGGAAAAAAATGAATATACATTTTGAAGTGCATCTCCAGGTGAACCTCGGATTTGATTTAATTGAAACATAAATAAGTACTAGTTTTGAAAACGTTACGTCTAGGTTTTAAACAATCCATATCGTATTTTTTCTAGCTAAAACTTTTTCAGTGTTAACTTTTTGCGAAAAAAAATATGCATTGTTTTTAAGAAATTTTTGGTTTGAGTTTTTACATATAAACCCATCTTATCAAAAACCTTCTACTATTGTTTTTGTGTGACAACTTACGGTTTTTTGCTGGGGCCAAATATACTAAAGCGTTCCCGATCCCCATTTATATTTGAATGCCGCGGCCCTGGCTGAAACATTAATGTCATTCATACGTATATGAGGTGGCATTCAAAAGCTGATTTATTTAAACCTTAAAAGATATAATATGTAACACATTTAAACAGATAATTGAAAATACTACTGATTCTAGTTTAAAGGAAAAATATACAAATAATTTTACTATTCACAGAACAATCGTTATTTCATATCGATTTTCTGTCATGATTAATACTATCTAAGGCTATTGCTTGCTAAATGTTAAAATATCTTCGGATTTATAAAACAATATAATGAGACTTGTCTTCCGAGCATTGTGTCCGTTCAAACAAAGATTCTTCATCTAACCCAACAATTCTTTACGACTACTTTCTGTAATATTTACGATGGTAATCATCATCACGATTACGAGATGGGTTCTTTCGATCGTTATTTCCTCTCTTCTCCCGTAGTTGTGGTAGCTGATGGGTCTTCATTAATGTGAAGTCAAGTGTACGATGGTCTTTTTCAATCTTTTTTTGTGTTTTTACCTTCTTCATTCTTGCATGAATTGTGAATTAGATCGGCTGTCCCCTAGGGCGCGCTTGCATCATATTTTAACATGACGGGTTGTTTTTCTTTTAGCGCAGGGGGTCTTCAATAGAATGTTTTAGCACCTGGATATGGGTCTATTTTTATATAGCTAGCAAACTATGCCAAAAAATCGTAATAAAGTAGCAATTCTTGCTAGCTTTAGATAGTCAAAGCCTCGAGACAGAAACTATAACATGTTCATTACGATATACGAGGTAAGAAAAGCCACATTTAGAGACCACTTGATACCAATCGCCTGATTGTTGACTTTCTTGAGCTGCATGCCTATTTCTTTACTGGGGGAGTAGCTTGAACATGAAATTCTTGTAAAGAAGTTGGTCATCCATCTCACTTATGACTTCGTTACACGCATTTAATCTCACCTAACTGTCAACAAAAAGTATTTTGTCTAATTATATTAAATGAAATGTTGTAAACTTTTTGAAGTGAAATCACCTTTTGGTCCTATCAGCACACTTTTTCCTGGGTAGTGTATAAGATTGAGCCGTCAAGCGTCACGCCCAGAGCTTTAACGCTAATTCGGGCAAAGTCCGCTCGAGAAAAAGAGAAACAGTCAGCGGAGCGAACAACCAACAAACGCAATCGTCTTTAGATAATGACCCTGAACTGTCATGCACAACGCATCGGGTAAGTAAATTTCAGATTTAGCATGTTTTTATGCAACACTTGAGGCAGCTGATAGTCAAAACTGTTTTTGGCGATCTGTTTTTTCGTTTCCGAGATATTACGTCAAACGGTTGATTTTTAAAAATTTTGCTTTGATACACATCTCTCAAAAAATACAAAATTTTTTGGACATATTTTTTTGAAGGTCTTTCGAACCTTCTTGAAATTAACGAGAATTGGAAAATGGCCAGTATTTTTGTTGGGCGTATATATTTTTAAAAATGGGGCCACTTTGTGTCATTCTTGCGCCAAAACTCGCAAGGATCGAAAAAACGGAGAGACAGTTCGATAGGGAATATTTAGGACTTATGAGGGAAATTGTAAAAAACATCGATTTAAAGTAATACAACTGAAGGTTTTTATTTTTGTTTTAGAGAAAAATATGTTTTATCGAGAAGCTAATCACTTGACGAGATTCTATGCCAAAAATTGTACAAGAGGCCACTTTATAAATCATGATACCTTTCATACAAGGTGAGCTAGTTAAATTTAAAATTTTCAGCATTTCGAGTTTTGATACTAACAAGAAATGTAAGGCATTTGAAGTTTTATTTGGATTACCCTGTACAGGGTGGCCCGAATTCGAGTCTATGTATGGAGATCTCGAAAACCGTAAGAGATATGGTGTCGGCCAAATTAGAGCAAAACTGCGCATTTAGGTACCTAACAATATACCGTTTAGACAGTTTTAATATTCCGAGTATTTGCGGAGATATCCGGATAAAACCAAAATTTTGAAAAATCGTTTTACTTTTTTCCTGGGCTTACTTAAAAACGAATTTGGAATTGAACTAACTTTTCCATTGCCACTATGTCCGCTCTATCCAATGGTGGTATGCAGTTTGGAATCCGACGTTTCGTCTTCAAGGGGTCATCATTAACTTTCTTTTTTTAAATACGAACTTTATTTTTTTGATAGTTTTTCAGATGATATTTTCGTTAGGTATTAATATGAATACGTATTTCTAATTTTTTTCTTATTCTTTTGTTTTAATTTGATTTTTTTTTCTTCAAATTACTTTTTTTGCCTACGCGTAATTTTAAATATGTAGTTTGTTACTTTTAAAATTTTTATATTCTATAAACATATTCTATATTGCTTTTTTTGTTAAGTGAAAAATTGGAGCCTTTATTTTCAGTAAAAATGAAAACATAGCAAAATTAAATAAACAGGATTGTTTATTTTTACCCCAAAGGAAAATAAATAATTAAAAAAAAAAAATGAACATTGCAAAAAGGATTAAAAAAAATAAAAACACATATTCATATTAATAACGCCAATATCATCTGAAAAACGATAAAAAATAAGTTCGTATTTAAAAAAGAAAGTTGATGATGACCCCTTGAAGACGAAACGTTGGATTCCAAACTGGATAGCACCATTGGGTAGAGTGAAAAAGGTGGCAATGAAAAAGTGCAATTCAATTTGAAATACGTTTTTAAATAAGCTCAAGAAAAAAATAAAACGATTTTCAATATTTCTGTTTTTTCCGGATATCTCCGTAGATAGGTAAACGGATTTTTTAAACTATCTAAGGCACCTAAATGCGCAATTTTGTTCTAATTTGATATCGCTTACGGTTTTCGAGTTTCCCATACATAGACTCGAATTCGAGCCACCCTGTACATCTTGTCAGTTTCTGTAATATATACACTTTAATAAGCATCTACCTCATTGCCAAATTTGCCCTAAATACATATTATGCCAGCCTGTATACTTATATTCAGTTTTGACGAACGTATTTTCACCAGCGGCGTAACTCAAATGGTAAAGGGCTCGCTGAGCACGTGAGAGGTACCTGGATCGATGCACGACGTCTCCAAGAAATTTTTCTTCAAATTTTATTTAATTTTTTTATGGCGTTATCGAAGTTTTCACCTTTATCGTGTGGCCTTAACTTAAATATAACGAAACGGCCATGTTTTTCTAATTAATTCGTTCATTCTTTATTATTGAAAACTTTTGATGTGACAGAAAGTTACCAAGATTTGAATAATTGTCTCCTCATCCTCATCAGCCTGTATCAATCCACTCCTGGACATAGGCCTCTTCCATATTTGCTTCCACCCCAGTCTATCCTGTGCTGCTAGCATCCAGTTTTTCCTGCTTGTCTCTGTAAATCATCTCGCCATCTCAACATGGGTCTGCCAACACTTCTCTTTGTTCTTCTTGGTTTCCACTGCACAATGATTTTCGTCCACTTCTCATTCGCGCGATATGCCCAGCCACTTACTCTTTGCAGTATGTTCAACAACGTCACTGACTCCGGTTCTCGCTCTGATGTCCTCGTTCCTTTGCCTATCCCTCAAGCTGACTCCCAGCATCGCACGTTGACAGATTCGTAATTGTTGTGCACTTTTCTGTGTTAGGGTGAGTGTTTCGAGTCCGTACAATATGACTGGTAGAACGCAAGCATCTTTTCGTTTTAAATTTATTGGTATTTTCGAGTCTTTGAAGAGATGTGAGAGTTTTCCAAATGCAGCCCATGCTAAACTGATTCTTCTCTTTATCTCGGCTGTCTGGTTGCTCTTTCCTAGCCTAATGCTGTGTCCGAGATATACATATATATTCTTCTATGGTCTATGGCTACCGAGAGTGACATGAATGATTTCCGGGCTCATAATCTTTGGTTTTTGTAGAATCATTTTAAGCCCACTTTCTGTGACGCTTCCTTTAGTTCAAACAACATGTTACCAAGTTCCTCCTTGTCGGTACTCAAGATCACAACGTCATCGAGGAATCGAATATGATTTAGGAACCTTCCATTTATGTTGACACCCTTCTTCTGCCATTCCAGGACCTTAAAAACGTCCTCCAATGCCAGGGTAAATAGTTTAGGAGACATTGAATCACCCTGCTTAATCCCCCTCTCTATTGGGACTTTCTCAGTTGCCAAACATTCATCCAATTTGACGTGTAGTGTAGCACCTTCGTAGATGTTTTTAATCAGGTTTGTATATCTCGAGTCGATCCTCGCGTTATTTATTGCCTCCAACACAGCCCATGTTTCCAACGAATCGAATGCCTTCTGGTAGTCTACAAATGCGAGGTGTAAGGGGATATTGTACATTTTTCAATAAGCGAACGCACTGATTGAATGTGGTCTATTGTGCTATAGCCACTTCGGAATCCGGCTTGCTCCACAGGTTGGTAATAGTCAAACTTATTCCTGAGACGGTTGGTTACAACTTTGGAAAGAATTTTGTAATAATTGTCTAAAATTCATAATTAAGAAAAAATCCTTAATTTATAATTTCAAATTTAGAATTAAGCTTAATCTCGAGTTTAATATTTAGAATTATGCAGTGATTGAAAGGTTAATTCCAACTTTAAAAATCTAAATTAAACTTAATTCTTGGTATCAAAGTGAAAATTCGACTCAATCCCCAGTTCTAAAGATAGAACTGTGCTTAGTTTGGCTTTAAAACTCAGAATCAATGCCAGAATTAAGGAATTATATATATTTGAAGAAGAATCCTTAATACTGTGTTTGAAAATCAACTTTATGCTCAGTTTCAAAGTATGTAAAAATCCTTAATTCTCAGTTTCAAAGTCAGTTATAGATGTTTCCTTAATTTAATTTCAAAAAACTAGAGAACGAGATGATAAATGGTTAGGTTGGTAATGAAAGATCGATTTTACATTTTCAAGAACATTTTTATTTTCAAGTTTATCTCATTGCGAAAGTAGCTTCTCTGACGACTTGCAAAAAAGTAGTCAACGCTTCTTTTTACCCGATCAGTGGATGAAAATTTCCGCTCTGCTAAGAAAATTTTGAGTCTAGGACGCAAGTGGACGTCTCAGGGAACTAAATCTAGAGAACATGATGGATGTGGAAGCAAATCGAATTTTAATTCGTTGACTATAGACATTGCATTCATGCTGGTATGAGGACGTGCATTATCGTGATGCAAGATGATTCTCTTGTGCGCTGCTTGATATTTTGTTCCATTTGGAAGTTAATATTAATATGATCACAATTTAACGTCTGCCGTTTAATATATAATCGAACATTAAAATCCCTTATGCTTCGCAGCCACCCTTACCGGCCTAATTAATTTTATCATCCCGCCGTGATCCAAACCTGTACCTAAGCAATAAACTATTCTTCCGAAGTGCCTAGGCCCTAGGATAAACCAAACATTTTCATAGAGGTACTTTGGAAAAATCTCCTTGGAATGTTTTTTCTTCCCGGAATCTATCCAGTTTGGAATTTTACAGTATGGAAACTCTGCCTCGCCTACATACCTAATAGAAGCACAATGAAAACATGGATGAATATCAGCCAACAATGATGTATACCGAAAAATAAAATATGATGCCTGAAATCGCGTTTCAGACCGCGCCATGGTTGTGCAGTCCTAGCAAAATTTACAGACGATATATTTAAGGCTGCTCATCAGAGCATATTTATGGTTTAGACGCTACTAGATTGCCTAAAACCTTTCGATAATTAATCGTGATGTTTTTTTGTCATGTTCTCAAAAAGTTCATACCGTTTGAAAATTGTCTCTCAATCCTCTGTACAAAGTGTCTCAATTTCGACATTTTTATAGGGTATCTCCGTCATTGTTGGTCATGTCGAAAAAGTAACACAGGTATCGTGTGCTCTTTCGAGGGTAAACAAAATCATAAAACCAAAAAAAAGATACGGGGTAAAATACAAAAAAATTTAAATGATCATATAGCTTCTTTATTAAAAAGATATACCAAAAACTGTTTAATATGATAGTTTATTTATAAAAATTATTGTAATATGTAAAAAAGTGGACCATCTAAATTACCGATAAGTATGGTTATGTTATCGTTATTTACACCTGAGCTAGCCAGTGGTGTACGCTCTGAAAAATTGTGAACCAAATATAAATCGGGATTTCCCTACTTCCTAATTTTTAATTCCTAGCTGCTATTTATTGGGGCTTAGTATGCAGTTCGCAAAACTCAAGTATTTCTTATGCAGATTTTAGCCAATTTCTTAATGTTCTTTTAGAACCGCAAGATCCTTGATTACTTATTGCTTTTGGGGCCCCAGGACCCCCAATTTTTGTTCTGCTGTAGTGTAAAGACATGTAAAGCCTTATTTTTGTGTTTTAAAATTAATTTCAAAATTTGCTGATAAGGGAGCGGAAGTATCTATTTTTCCATAATCCTTAAAGTTTCATTCTTAACAGTTGGAAACTTTTCAAAGCTATTCTTAAAAATTAAATAAATAAATTCAATAAATTAAATATTTAAAAAGGCAATGTAATTCCTTATCAATTAAGAATAAGCTAGAAAGCATTAGGAAATAAGGAGTTGGGTAAACCCGGCCATAACATTAATATTTATTTTTATTATTGTTATATGTTAATAGAGAAATAATTAATAGGTAAATTCATAATTTCATGGTACATAATGTATATTTTCCATGGAAAAAATTAGGTTTGTGCCTCTATTTTATTGTTACTTACTTTCCTTCATCCGTCAATAATAATTTATGTTTTTTTAAATATTTAAATCTAAAATCGTGTGTAGCACCCTTTTATAATCTAACAACCCCTAAAAATCACCCTTAAGCAGTTATAATAAACAAACCAAAATTACAAAATTACGGATACGCCACTGGCGAATCTGAGGGCAAAAGATCACAAACCGCAAACGCTGAACCACAGTTTAAGTATAGACTCTGGCTGAACATTGTTGCCATTCAGAGCCGGAATATACTTTTCTCTCTCCCACCCATAAGTCATTTTCAATATCATTGCAAACAATAACAGATGGCTTTTCCAGAGGCTTTATAATTGAAACATTGGGTATCTCTTATTTCTCTAGGTCTTTTTTAAACCTAAAAAAATAGTGTTATAAACTATCTTTACCAATATATAACACACCATGGATATTACTGGTTCCCTAAATCATCTCATCAAACTTTATAATTTAAACCACAGTAAAAAACGCTTAAAGTTGGGTCCGATAACATTTCGCCCTTATCTCGTACATTCATTTTGAAGATGACATAATATTCCAAAATCGTTTTAAAGAAACTCTTATATTTATACAAAAAATTTTATTCATTTTAATTTAGAAGTTGAAAGGTCATTTCAAAACTGTCAAATTTGTCCCCAAAAGAGCAACAATTACGGAGGTGCCCCATAAAAGTATCGAAAATGGGAGCCCTTGTAAGAACATCTATATAGCACTCACCTTTGAAATACAACAGGGATTTCCAATGCCCTATGATATTTAGGTCTTTCACAAGTTTGTAAGAAATATTTTATGGTAATCGCCATATTTAAACAGAAAATAATTAAATCATGCTCTCTGGTGCCTATCATTGTGCTACCACAAATGGTAGATTTCTAACTAAAGTATCAATAATCGAAAAATTTAGTAATGCAAACCTGATACCTTAGCATCATTAGGATATAGGTATGATGAAAGAATTATTCGTGAGAGTTTTTCATCT
The DNA here is from genome assembly GCA_016904865.1 of Pissodes strobi. Taxonomy (NCBI): domain Eukaryota; kingdom Metazoa; phylum Arthropoda; class Insecta; order Coleoptera; family Curculionidae; genus Pissodes; species Pissodes strobi. The sequence continues at coordinate 29,848 of MU192137.1, forward strand.
TAACTTCCCATTGGTCGAACATCTAACGTGCTTTTCCACATACCTATTTCTCAGAATAAAATGTTTCGGTAATACGTGTAATAATAAATAATTCGACAAAAATAAATATTTATGAAATCGTTTAAATTTTAATTAAAAAAAACATTTCCTCACAACTATTGAAAAATCCTTTCACTTTTGTCAATGTCTAGTTGATATGGGGTGGACATCATTCGATATTTTTTCCTCTCGCCTTAATAAGATTAACCCTAATGGTCAGTTTTTATGTATATTAGCCTGCATAATTACACACAAAAAATAACAGCTGGTTTCTCCGAGGATACTGATACACTTCTCAGATGATTGAGAGTTTTCATCATTAGAAGCAGAATTTTAATTAACTTGAATTTTTTATTGGGGGTGCTGGCCGTCTAAGTTTGATATTATTAAATAGGATTATACCGTCGCGGCTCCGATTTCAAACGAAGTTAGGGCACATGCCCTTTGGAATTAATTGGAGCCAGTTTTTTATATAGCGAAAGAAGGGTTTATAATATACTTAGATAAAATTAAACAATAAAATTACGTTGATCTTGGAAAAACTGATCTCTTCTCTCTTCTAAGCGGAGACGAGAAAGACTTGAATATTTTCCAGTGAATAATGAACATAATCGGAAACTTCAGCGAATATTGCCACTTGTCTTTCGCAAAGATGTGATGCTGATATTAGTTGCAGGCGCTTTGACGCGAATTATATTTGATATTTAATATTGTTAAATGCATTAGAATTAAATATAAATAATAATCATAATAATAAGCGTTTGCCATTTCCGCTCCTCACATAATTTTTTGGAGTAACAATACCAAAAACATGCCAAGGAGTCCTTCCGTCGGCGTCGACTTCAATATCATTGAAGTTCTTAATCGTTTAAGCATATTAGCCAAAGTGATAGTTATATACCGTAAACTTAAAAACAATGTTGCTGCCCTTGTTTAACCGAACAGACCTAAAACCTCATGCACTTTTTACATATAATAAAAGACCAAGTTCATTAGGTTAAAATAATCTAGCAAGAGGTAAGATTTAGAACGTGTTATGTTAAAAAAAAACTCAACATCACTTCGGAAGTTGTCGCCTAAGCCAGGTAGATTTACAAAACTTGCACTCATTAAAAGTTAAGCACGCTATATATGCCGCTCCTGTACATAACTACCGATTTGTTTTTCTTTATTTAACTCCATCGTATATTATTATGGCATGGCTACTTGTCTAACTCTTTATCCATTCGCCTAGACATGCAATTAAGACTGCATTA
>JAEQML010057986.1:0-31124 GCA_016904865.1 Pissodes strobi
TCCTTAATTTTCTTTAGTACATAAGCAACTTCTGATGGAACAGAGACGAATGATAGAGGTGTACCTTCAGCATGAAGGCCTATACTAAGTGTTTTAAAGAAGTCAGTAGGATGCTTAAATCTGAGTGCTAAAGGAATAGCGTGAAAAAGAGCTAGTTTTCGAACTATAACTTTTGTGGCTGCCAAATTCAATCCGACGCTAGGATCCAGCTCAATAAACGGTGGTTTCAGGTGCTCGAGAACGATAATTGCATCTTCGTCAAGGGCAGCATCCTTGACTAGCGAGAGCCTTGTTCCGTAACAAATTGGAAGGATATGTTCAAAAAGATCGCGGTTATTGGAGAGACCACGATATTCGTCACGTTGAAAATTGGCGATTAGAGGTATTGTATATCGATAGGCATGCATTTCTTTGTCATATCGGAGGACTAAATCCGAAAACAAGTACGAAGTCGGTGGTATGTATTTTTTTGGTGATAGTTTGACAAATATTTTGAGATCATGTGTTTTTTTGCGTTCACTTCTTAAGGTGCAACGTACTGAACCCTCGATGCTAACAGCTGAGTGGAGCTCCCTCGTGTTATTGACAGAGTCTCCTGTGTATTTGTATTTCAAGTTAGATCCAGACATAGACACCGGCTGATCGTAAAATTCTTTAAAAATTTCATCGAGGTGGGATACTTTTGGTTTAGTTAGGAGATCAATTAGCTGCAACAAAGAAAATATATTGTTCAGATAAAGCGTGTATGGGAAATTTATTATTTCTTATTTTATATACAACTGACATAGAATGATTACTTGCAGTTTTTATTTATTAGAGCTTTTGTCATATAAGTATTGAAACAGATCGACCCTAGGAATGCAAATTAACAAAGAAAAGTTCTAAAATAATTAAATTCACCGGCAAAGTTTGAATACTAACCCAAACTAACCTACTTTTGCATGCAAAATGCATTTTTCTAATGTGTGAAATCGGAATTTTAATAGCCTCTTGTCGCACGCACACATTAACTGGGGATTTTTGCCTATAAAAACGCCGCAACACAACGAGATCGTCAGAAGAAATCCACTCGCGAAAGCTTGAGACTGGTTAAAAACGCAAAATAAATCCACTCGCTTTGTTTAAGACTTGAGACTGGTTAAAATTTCCACCTAATTTAAATTTCTCTCATTTTGGCTAGAGACTGGCCCGATTCCACTCGCCAAAACTCTTATTTAAATTTGCACATATTCTGACATCCAATTCGCGTCAAGTTTCTCATACCTTTTATATAACTTTGCAATCATAAAAGAAATTTAGCTAATCAGTAATTTTCCGGAGCCAAATGAAGTTAAGAACAAATCCTAAAACCTCAGCCATAGGCGCAACTCGCAGGGGAGTTCAGACAGTTTCTTTACAGATAAGTAATTTATTTTGGTTCACTTTAATTAATTACGATTTAATATTTAGAGACGTGCTTTAGTGTGATCAGATTCCCGTAAATTACGCGGTTTTAATTAGATTTCGGGCGGGGAGATGATTGTGGCCAAATATATTCAAGTAAACTTAAACTCTCTTATATTCGAATAACAAGTTGGGCTAATAGTGTTAAGATTCTTAAAGAACAATGGGTACAATAGTTCTACGTGACGCGAAAAAAGCCTATGGGGCACGAAACGATCCTACGGGACAAACCCTAAAAGAACCTTGTGACGTAACAGAGTTTTATCGACAATACCGAAACAATATTTGCACTCTACGCGCGTTTCGCTAACCATGTTAGCATCATCAGGAGATGTTTAAGTTTTAATCATCTCCTGATTATGCCAACATGGTTAGCAAAAAGCGCATCGAGTGCGAATTTTCTGTTTCGGTATTGTGGATAAAACTCCATTTTAGTGCATGTTGCCGAGGATTCCAAACCCCAACCAACGTATTAATTCCGTGGGGGTATCTAAAAATATATATATAATATACGTCTTGGTCAGATCTTATCCGCTACGCTCTCAACTTGTTACTAATTTTCTTTAGTATGTGCAGGGACAGCCTACTTTAAGGGAGCCACGAAGTGCAAACACCGACAACATGGTTGCGGATGTGCGGATATTGACAACTAAAGAGGTTAGTATGCACATTTAATGGGTTGCTCGCTCTCGGTTCTCCTAGTTAAATTGCATTTTTTAACGGGCTTTCGTTGATATTTTACAAAAGCCTTTTGTGAAGTGATTGCCAAGAACCTCTGCGAAGTGTTAATTACTATTTTTGGTGCGGATTCTCCGTGATATCAGTAAAAAACAGTGACAAAAAGTGAAGCCGGCCGGCGTCTTGTTTGGTGTAATGTCCAATAATGGCGGCACTATCCCAGTGCTTTAAAAAAAGGGTAAGAAAGCCAATCAGTTTTCCACTTCTCAAAAGATGAAAAACTGAATATTCTGTAGTTTGTGCTAGACATTTTGTCCCAAGGTGATATTATTCACGAGGAGATTTATCTCTTACCTGATGGCATCACAAAAAAAAATCCCACTATGGTGAGATTAACTTTATCAGCTGTTCCGTGCATTTTTTCCAACTTGCCTGCTTACTTCTCAAAAACTGTTCCCATTCCTAGAAAAAGTCCAGCGGAGCGAAATAAGGAGCATCAAGAGCGTAACATTCAACTTAATCAAGCTTTCGAACAATCAGATTTAATTAGTTTTCAAGATATATTAAATTATTCACAGAAAATTAACGTCTGTGAATTTTGGGAAATTAAAATTGTAAGTGACTCAAAAATATATTTTTATAGTCTAGATTTGGCCAATGACTGTATAAATACAGTCAATCAGGTTTCAGTGGACAATCATATGAATGTAAAAGTTTTTTTGAAAGGTAATGAATTAGCTTACAATGATTTAAAATCGATTTTACCTTTTGAAATGAAAGTAAGCAGGTGGTCTCAGCTTGAAAACGTATTGTCTCGGTATAAATTCATTCATTGTGAAAGGAACGAGTCAGTAACGCTCATGTTTTGTGTTTTTCTAAAAACAGGCACGGATTATTTAAACAAAGCCTTAAGCTTACTTAATTTAAAGACTTCAGAAGATGCTAGCCATTCCAATAATTTAAATGCAGAAGATAATAATTTGTATAACGGAATATTACAGATAATCTGCTCGTAATGAAACAGAAGCGTTACTCACCATCAACAACAGTAATGTCTTTTATGTTGTGTACGCTTTCTCTTTCTGCTTATGACCTAATGCGAGATTATTTGAATTTACCCACCAAAAGATACTTACAATATCCCTCGTCAACCCTAAATGTGGCACCAAGTACTAATCAAAATAGCACCGATAATGACAAAATTACAAATAATTCTCGTTCCTAACTCTCTAACATCCAATGAAAAAATTGTTAATTTGTTAATCGATGAGGTGCATATTAGCAAGTGATTAGACTATAGAGGCAAAAATCTTATTGGTGTAGCTTCTAATGCCAATTTTTTGGCTACAGCTTTATTAGCATATATGATATGTTCATCCTTTGGTAACTTTTCAGAAATCGTAAAATTGCTGCCAGTAATCAATATAAAAGGAACAGAAATGGCTCCTATCACTCAAAATGTCATCTCTTTAGTACAAAAAAAATAGTTTTTCTACGACTGCTATGAAAAGTGTCTAATAACGCACGTCAAACAGGATCTGAAAATGACTAATTTCACATGATGTATGATACTACTGTGAAATTTTTTCACATAGGTTGGGTCTGGTTTGGTCAAAATGATGGATACACAGCACGAATGTCACAAAAATTTGAATCAAGTAGGTCGTGATTTTCGGTTGCCTGATTCCACTTATTTTAATGTCAACCTGTCAAAAGTATTGTTAGAAAAAAATATCTTTTGCTGTGTAAAAATGGAGAGTGATAGTGAATTTGAATGTACACCGCCAGAAATAAAAAAGAAAGCCACAAGCGTCTCGCTAAATCTTTTGCCGGAAACTTCAAGATACAGGTACGAGACTACATACCAAAAATTTCAGGGGTGGAAAGCAAGAAACAATGTTAAGTCCACTTCAGAAAATGTACTGCTAGTATATTTTGAAGAACTATCGAGGAAATATAAAGCATCCACGTTGTGGTCGATATTTTCCATGCTAAAAGCTACCATAAAAATAAAGCACAATATTAATATTACCGATTATATGAAACTACAGTCGTTCCTAAAACGAAAATCAGAAAAATATACACCAAAGAAGTCCAAAATTCTAACGGAGGAGGATTTTTCACAATTTTTGAATACAGCACCAGATCAGCAATACCTGCTAATAAAAGTACGTACTAAAAGCAAACTTTACAGTACAAAAAATGTTCCCACTAAAAATTTTTTAATTAACACATTTAATTTTTTAGGCTGCAGTTGCTATTGGTCTGGCAGGAGCTTGTAGACGTGACGAATCACATAAATTATCAGTCAATAACTTGGAAACTTAGTTACAAAACAGTTTTTCCAAATAACCTTGAGCGTCAAAAAGTTTATCTCGCGGACAATATATGTCATCATTCCACTGTTTCCTCTTTAATATAATTTGATTTTAAAGACACAGCGGATTTTCTAGAAATTATAAGGCGCTGGTGGGACATAGTAAATAACACTAGTTTGTTAAAGGCTATTATTAAGAGAAATGAGTGGTGTAAGTCCATTACAGGAATAGATGACGTAGCTGTTCAATTTTTAAAAAAAATTATTTTATGGCTAGATGCATGGTAAACACTTGAAAATAATAATGGTCGATTTACAAAAGAAACTCATTCTGCACTTCGACACAGGGTCTCAGTTTTTATTGAAATTATTAATTATTCTTTACAAAAATTTTCCATATCATACATATACTACTAGGCAAATTCACAACAGAGAAATTGGAAAAACGTTTTGGAAAATATAGACTTTTAGGTGGATGCAATTATTTATGCTAGTGTTATTTATGTTAGTTTCGACGACATTATTAATGCTGAGAAAAAGATTCGTCTAAAACATATCTTTAGAAATGTCTCTGGAAGTAAATTTTCACTTTCAGAGATTCAAAAGCAGAGTGATAATTGTTACCAGGAATGTGACCTGTACGTCAACACACCGATTGTGATAAATTTCTATTTTTAATCTCCACAGAATATTTAAGTGAGTATGAGATTGATGAGTCAGCTGAGATATATATCTCAGGATATGCCGCTCACAAAATTAAAAAAAAAAATCACTTGTGATATTTGCATTTCTTTAGTGGTTAAAAGTAAAGGACATTTCATCCAAAATGAGTATTTTGACTATCTACAACGTGGTGGCTTAAGTATCCCAACAGACATTAATAAAGGGGTGCTCTTTCATATGAGTGCTATTTTAGGAAAAATTATTAATGACGTTTCCACTGAATATCACTTTCTTAAGATAGTTGCCCAGAAAGCTATTTTAATTGATTTAACTTTAAAAAGTATAGAACAGGATGAATTCTTTAGCGATTTTTTTTCGGTATGCGTTTGTGGTAGGAATTATAAAACGCTTCTTATAATGGCTTGTTCAATATTTTCAAATATTTTGCTTAATAATTACGTTAAGAAAAAAAAGAACCAATTCGCTGATGAAAAATCTTTATCCAAAAACAAAAAAAGAAAATTAGACACTTTAAAAAAATAAAAGGTAGGTACTTATGTACTAATTTTTAGTTTTTATAATCTTATACTTCGGTAGGTACTTAGTTTTCAATAAACACACATCGAAAGCGCGTTTTAATCTTTGTTTCTACTCTACATAAGCTTTCAACCCAGAATATTATTTAATAATAATAATTAACTTGTTTTTGTGAGCCAAAACAAAACTACTTATTTGTTACTTAGTGGTTTATACATTTTTCAATATAAAAAGCAAAAAAATAACAAAGATTCAAAGATTTTATTATCCAAGTTATACATTACATATCAATAATGATAAATAGGTCACATCACATTAAGTACACTATTTAAAATTTCAGTAAATATAGTTAACCTATCTACCACATCTCTGGATGGAATATTCAACTGGACTCCACAAATTGAGACTGTGTTTGACATATTACCATCCTGTATAAGGCAGCATGTACAATCTTATCAATACAAAATAATCTAATGTGTGATATACAGGTATTTTGTAAAGCTAAAATAAAATATAATAATATAATATAACAAAATAAAATTTAAATTAAATAAGGGAGGGGGGAAAGAAGCCACGGGGAGGCACAACTACAGGTTTTTAAGATATTTATTGCACTATTAAATGATCCACCCCATACAACAATACAGTAGCGCAATACGGATTCAACCAGTGAAAAACAGACAGATCTCAATAATTTAGGGACACTAAACACATTCTCAAAAACAAATAGAAAACGTCCGCTGATCGCTTTCGCCGGTTGCCGCCCCGCCAAGGTATATCTTCATCTCCACGCTAAAGCGGCGTTGCCACGTGTCACTTCGCGGCTGGACCCTTAAAGTAGGCTGTGGTGCAGGTATATGAGGTGGTATGCATATTATTACATTTTCCGTATGAGTAATGTGAATGTATCGAGCTTAGAGCACAGTGTAAGGGCACATACATTGGATGTGTATAGCCGGGAACACACTTTCGACACGCCACGCCACTCTGCGAGCTAGCGCGTACCGTGGCGTGCTATGGAAAAAGTGCGGAGCTTCTAAAACAATGCTTTTATATGGACTGGAAACACACATACCGCACGGCACGGAAATCACTCCACGCCACGCTGACGTCCCACTCCATGCATGCTGCAGCATGTGGGAATCCACACTTTTGTTGCCACGCGTGGTGAGCACTGAGGCGCCAAAAAGCGAATTCGGTTAATTTATTCAGTAATTTTTAATACGATATTAATCCTAAAATGGATGACTTACTTATTGAAAAGATGCGAGAGCATGAATGTTTGTTTATACAACGTCAAATGCCGAGATTACAGGGATAAGCATATGAGACGGACATCCTGGGAGGAAATTGGACGGGAATTAAAAATTTCTGGTAACTAAATGAATTCTTTATTGAATTATGTGAGGATAATAAAGTGACACACCTGACATAAGAAAAAATTTTTCGTCGACATAACTTTTTCTTACGGAAGTTTGGCTTAAAAACTAGAAATATTAAGTAGTTTGAATAAAGATGGCGTACATGTTTTGTAGTACATAGTCTTTACATGTAGTTCCATGTATGGATCCGAAAAGATGGATGTAGGATCCATAATATGAATTAATAATTATACCAGCCTATGAAATTCGCTCAGTTTTCTCTTCTTTGGTTAATTTCGTGTCCCCAGGATGCTCTATGACTTGCCTTATTTTCTAATATATAGATAGAGACTGTAGCTTCTTCCAATTCCTCTTCCCAATCAGAAGAATCGGTACTGATGGCGTATTCAACTTTTTCTAGAAACACTGCTACTGCGATAAAAAATTAAATTGGGAAATAAACGCAATCAATTGACGTGTGGTGTACGTCGCAGCGAATACTTGCCTATAGTGTGTTTCTAAACCAAAAATTTTACGCCACGCCACGGAACGCGCTAGCTCGCAGAGTGGCGTGGCGTGTCGAAAGTGTGTTCCCGGCTTTATTGTTTTATTAAGCGGTCACGGTTTACTTCTTGGTTCGGGACCTGATTGATATATCGTAACTTAATTCTCGTAAATATATGTATCTTTCTTATGTGCATGTTTCCTTTAATAGATAAATTAATTTTATGTTGTATTCGAGTTTTGTATATATTAAAGGTTACTTTCTAGAAATTAGTACTGCAGTTTCATTAGTCTGTATAAGTGAGGAAAAATAGAAATATAAGGAATGGTCCTTTGTGTTTTATTGCCAGTATTGACTGGTCACTTAAAAAATTGTAAGTATTCGAGATAATCGTTTCACAAACATCTACTTTAGAACCTACTACAAAACAATGTCAATTAAACAGAGTCTTAGCCGACAGTAAAAATATTTATTATTATTATTATTGTTACGATCACGTCCAACAAAGTTGCTGGGTTTTGGGTGCAAGAAGGTGTACCCGTGTCAGGGGCGTTTCAGTATTTAATTTAAATAACAACCTTAATACCTCTAATGGCAAATATCACGTTTCTTAACGTATACAATGTGTCCCATATAGATTAATTATAAAAGTATGATTTCATGCTAAAGGAAGGCGTTTCAAATCAAATTTCTATAAATTACACTTTTATGAATATCGGGTAATTCTTAACTTTTTTAAGCTGGATTCATAGTTGCCGTACCGTAAGCTGTAAGCCGTAATGTTAAGACGTAAGAAATTTAAATATGTGATCAGTAATGGATTTAACATTCTACTAGGGATAATGCCGTTAAACGTAGTCATAAGCCGTAATAGACGTAACAAATGGTGTAATTTCATTTCTTACGTTACAGCTTACCGATTCCGCTGATGCTAGACTGGCAGCTCGTGACAGAAAAAGGGGCCTATTTTTTACAGTTGCCTTTCTACCGTCCAAAGCGAAAATACCGTATCTGCAAAAAAATAGGAAATTGAGTTATTGTCTTATTTGGACTTCCAATGGACCATACTATGTTCTTAGAAATCCGGAACACTGCAGTTCAGTTCTTACCATTTGTTTTTAATTATTGAAATTTATCGTAACTAAAATTATTATGGTCTACAAAGCGAAAAGGCCGTAACTCCCCAATACCGAGCGAAAAGACCATATCGGGGCTGGCGGCGTGCGTAGATACGGCTTTCCTAGTTTCTTTGAGGGATTCACCCTAGGTAATGGTGGTCTACTTAATGAGTCCGTGCTATTGTACTCCACAATTAGCTTTCTTACATCTGAGAGAAGTGTTTCGAATAATCCTTTGGAGTCCACATTTTCTCTATTTAAATCATGTACCCCACCCTTCAGCTGTTGCTCTGCTAATTCAGGCGTCCCACCCACATGTCCAGCGTCTCCTTCCCGGTCATCATTCTAGTTATTATCGTGATTCTCATTCTCTCATTCTCATCATCATCATGATCCTCATTCTCTTCGTTGTTGTTGTGCAGGTTTAGCAGTTTGCGTTCTATTTCTTGTTTGATGGTCATGCGTCGTCTGGGTTATCCCGCCTGAGTGAGTGTTGGCTGAAGTTCCTGCGCAGCACTCTCAACGGGCGATACTTGGGTTCTTAGGTGACACATGTGTCGTTGTCGTGGTTGTGGAGCTGTAGCTTCTTGTGCACCCTGCCACCAACGTCCCACAAGCTCTCATATCCAGCGCCGGCTCCAGACAGGTCCTGGCGATCCCCAGACAGCGACCTTTCTCCGAGGCTGCGGTTGATGATTTTCATTGGTGTCCCCCTTTAAAGCATGGGATACGGCATTTATCTACTGCCAGGTAACTCGGACCCGTGGGGACGTCACGCCCCAAAGCAGCCGAACCAAAGTTCAACTATCCCGGTGCGAGTTTATTATTATTATTATTATTGTTATTATTATTGTAATTATTACTATTATTTTTTTAATTTTAATCATTTCTTTAGATAAAAATGTTTTGTGCAATAAAACATATTTAAATAGTTTAGAATCTTATTAATTATTTACCTATACTGCAATTTGGATTAGTAAATGTGACTAAAAAGTTTAAACGTTGCACAGCAATTTTACCGTAACGGTAAGGATCATACACATACGGCCTAGTTGCTTGATGATATATAGCACTTTGTCATGCAGACACCTCAGCGATTAGGCCGTATGTGATTTCCTAGCAACAAGAGCAAAATCTTCATTACTTTTTTAATTAAAATCGATTTATTTAAACTTAGTTCACCTTAGATTCACACATGAAATGCCAGGAAAATTATTTGCAAAAAAAACTACAGTAAAAAACAGCACAAAAACTTTAATCCCAATTATCTCAGTTTCGCGCATATTGCTCTCTGTGCGGCAGCTTCGAAAGGGGACATACTTACAGCCGTAAGCTATCGAAATAAGCATTAAAAATTTCTCGCATCGCGGTAATGCTCGTCGAAATATTACATTTAGTTTGCAAAAAAATGGTCTCTTGGAATCACTTTTTACAGTCTGGCAATTACATGAACACAAACTAGGTTTTCCAAATCCGTCATAAGCTTATTGACAGACGTTTTTCGCGAGTATAATAGTCACTCATGCTCGTTGTCAGTAAACTTATGAAGGATTTGGCAAACTTAATTTATGTTCATGTAATTGACAGACTGTAAAGAGTTGTTCCACCAGACAATTTTTTTTGGAAACTAAAATTATGTTTCAACACGCATTACCGCGGTGCGAGAAATTTTTAGTTCATATTGCGCTAACTTACGGCTGTAATTATGTCCCCTATCAAAGGCAGATTGTAAAAAATGGTCTCTTCTCTGTCACGAGCTGCCAGTCTATGGGGTGTGTCAATATTCTGATGAAAATCAATTTAATGAATGAATCTGTTGATTGATATTATTCAATGTTTAATGCGCGTTCAGAGTTGCCGTAACGTAGAACGTAAGCCATATATTTTGAAAATATGATTTATTTTAACATTCAAAATATTTATATTATCGCAAGGTATATAGGTTCAAAATGACGGACTCGCGGCATGCAGTCGCGCTCTGGAAATAGATTTACTGAAAAAGTGAACTCATTGTGCTTTATCTTTATAATAAGGTAAGTAATTAGCTAAAAGACATTCTATATATTAACTTGTGTTAGGGGTGGCTGAGAGTGAATTTTAGTTTCTCACGACAGACTAGTCTTATTTCTTATTGTAAGATCGGGGATTGAGAGACGAATCGAATGCAATATGTAATATGTATTTATGTGGTGTACTTTGGGAAGCTAAACTTACGAAACCTGCTGTGCTGAAAGTCATTCTGTACATTAAATTGCATTAGGGTTGGCTGGGGACGGCTTTTAGTTACTCACGACAGACTAGTTGTGTTGCATATTGTAAGATCGGAGATTGAGAGACGAATTGAATACAATTGATTTTTTTTTTGCTTTTTCCGACCACCCCTATCGTTATAAATTGTAAAAACAAACGAAACTTAAAGTAATATGTATTTATGTGTTTTATTTTAGTAAACTAAATTAACGTAATCTGCTAAAAGTCATTTTATACATTAAATTGTGTTAGGGATGACTCGGGGTAAGTTTTAGTTTCTCACGACACCAGAAGATTCTTCTGATGATATTGTTTCTAACGATACAATGTCAGATAGTCGATATGAAGTTATGCCTTCTACTTCACCGTTATTCTGAAACGTAAATGTCGTGAATGGTAAATATATACCTTTTAAATATTACGATTTTACCGATAAAATCGTATTCAGAACTCTTGAAGAATTCTACGCTACAGCACATCTCTGAAACTTTAACTATACGTAATTAAAGTTTCAGAGATGTGCGTCGCTCGGTAAAAAGAAGAACGTTTCCTCAATTTTAATATATAAAACTGTCGACATTTTTTCATTAAGAAACCTTTTTGATTTTAGCGTTAATACGACAGAAAGAAGATTTTATTATTAAACTAAACATTTGTGATATCAATGATTGCCAAACATAGAGTTTCCGTATTACTTTTGACGGCTAATATGCAGCATGAATGATAATATTAATTATTATGTATTTAGGTTTAGATATGAGTTTTAGACCAACATACTTTTTTATGTTAATCACTTATACTTATTACTTTCAAACCCGTTATTTGTTAATTGGTAATCCGCTGTAACAATTTAAGTATCGTGGAAATAATGATACCTAGTTAAACATGTTAGTACCTACATAATGTAAGTATTTAGGTTTACCTAAATTTATGTTTAATAAGAATTTATTATTAATTGATTAATTAACACTAAATATGTTTCGTTTTGTCATTGATGAAATCTATATAACGATTGATGTAATGTGACGTAGGTTGAAACTACCTATAATAAAAATGTTTAAACTGGTAGTGTGTTGTAGCCGGCACCATCTACCTTGTAACTTGCTAGGTTTATCGAAGATAGACGTTAGCCATATTATTGTTGGCTACTACTTGACTGGGCTTGTTTTAAGTCTCAAATATCGTTCTTTCATCTGCTGACCCTATCGCCATACTGACGAGCCGCAATACGGCAAAACGCGTCTATGGATGGGTCGGCAGTTGAAAAAAAAAGAACGGAAGTACAGAAGGAACAAACTTTCTGATGTAAACATGTTTAAGATTTTCGCCTAGTTAAAAATATATTTAGTTTTATATTAGTAGATAATTTCACCTTTTTGAATATATTCTAAATGTGCTGTATTACTGATAATAATACTTATTATGCATTTAGGTTCTGGTATGACCTTTATTCCACTATTTTTTTTTACTATTAATTAATAAAGCTTATATCAACTATTACTTTCAACACAATTATGAGTTTCCAGATCTCAAATTTAATAAACAGAGTTTAATCCACAATATCAAAAGAGAATTTTTGCACACGTCACGCGTTTCGATAACCATGTTAGCATCAGCAGGAGATGATTAAACTGTTAAAATAGTTTAATCATCCCGCGTCTAGTGCAACAATTCTGTTTCGGTATTGTGGATAAAACTCTGTTTCAGTGCATGTTGCCGAAGGTTCCAAACCCCAACATAATTCTCTTTCGGAATTTTTAGTGCCTCCCCTGGCTGCAACTTTGTAAAGGGCTGTGAATTTTTTCATTATTGCTTGCACCCTGCGCCTGACGACTATGGTTGCGTTTCATGTTACGGCAAAGCAAAGCCTTTACCATTAAAAGTTTATATAAGTATTATTTAATTTCCTGCTGGTGCACATCGATAGTTATTAAATATGGAAATATAATATTTCAAGCAAAAGAGCTTGCAAAAGTTTTAGGCTTATCAAAGTATCTCGACTTTTGCGGGTATTTTTTTTTTCATTTCCTTCATTGCACCCACTCTCTTTTTAAAGTAATTAAGTTCGATAAGGTTTAGAAAGTATATGATATAAGTCGCAAATCGAGTATTTTAGGTCACAATAAGTGTGTATCCTGATTCGCAATAGACTATTTTAAGCCAAATTTTGAGCATAATCTAATATTTGCAGTAATTAGCGTTAATAACTGAGTAGGGTAAAACTTCCAGTTATCCACCGGAACCAGTAAGTGAATGAAATGTTTCTGAGAAAAATATTAACAATAAGATCTTAAAACCAGGTGATAAATGTAAAATTAATTTTCCTGCTTCATGTTTTAGTCTCACCTACACATGCTTGGAAGCCCTTTCGGCAGAGACGTACTATCGGGAAGAATGCACGTTTGGATATACGGAAATATTAAAATACTCAAACCCTAATGGTAAGAAGGAGTGCTCAAAACATGTAAGTTTTCCCTGTAGATTATTAAATTGTTAGGCGAAAAATAATTCAAATCATTATTTTTTTTTTTAATATTTATATAGAATAGGCTATTTTAGTAGATTTTTATTTAAATTTAAAAAGGTTAAAGACTATCCTCTAAGAAGCTTAAATCTAATATTTGACCCGTATAGTTTAATCACTAAGAGCATAGACTTTGTTTTGTATTGATTTATATTTGAGTTGACGGTCTCGTATCTTATTTGTATAATATTTGACCTAATTTCTGGACCAAGCTAGCTCAATATGTCTATTTTTTTTTAAATATCGAGAAAAGATGTTCAAAAAATTCAAATACTATCTTTTTTACGGTTTAACACTATAATTACCAAGGTGAATTACTAAATAGATGTGGTAAAATACTAAGATTAAAGCAGATTTGGATATTTTTTGCTTTGATCAAATTGATAAATGGCTAAGAAAAAACCTGTAAAGTATTTTTAGGAATTTGATATTAAGTTATAGTTGAATCAAATCTTACCAACTTAACCAAAGGTTAATGTTATTAGTGTACTAATAGAGCGTTGGTCAAATACTACTTTTTTGCTTTTTATAGGTCGAGGGGCCAAAGATTAAAGTTGTAACCTTTTTATACACATAGGTTATCTTTCAAAATATTTGTGGCAAATAAATATTGCCAAATTTACAGTTTTGGTCTTAAGAATAGTGTTACTTTAACTAGCTCAATATGTCTATTTTTTTTAAATATCGAGAAAAGTGGTTTAAAAAAATATTCAAATACTATCTTTTTTACGGTTTAACACTATAAGTACCAAGGTCAATTACTAAATAGATGTGATTAAATACTAAGATTAAAACAGATTTGTATATTTTTTGCTTTGAATAAATTGATAAATGGCTAAGAAAAACATCTAATATATTTTTAATAATTTCATATTAAGTTATAGTTGAATCAGATCTTACCAACTTAACCAAGGGTTAATGTTATTAGTATACTTTTTAATGCTTCATAGTTTAATTATATGTCGTTATTTTCTTATATGACTTTCTTGATACTAGAAGAAACAGTTTTTAAATAAAACATTTCCCAGTTACTATACAGGTTCAGTTTCAGGGCTCCTAAACGTCAAAATGTTAATGTTAATTTGAATGTTAAAATGTTAAATAAATAAGTGTAAATACGTTGATTCATTTTTCGGGAAAAAATGTCCCTGCATAGTAACAGGTCCATTTATTTGGTGTGTTTTTCTAGAGATCAGAAGAAGCAATTCATAAATGAGATATTTCCTCGTTGCTGCAGGCTGTCAAAAGTATCCTAAACAATTTAGAATCTTTTGGTCTATTCTCTTGCACATTCTATATAATAGTAGAGGCGTATCTTATTTAAATACTTCTTCTGTATTCAAGATTGTCATTAAAAATCGGAATAATTTAAGAGATGTTAGATTAAATTTTGTAAATTTGAACTTTTATCAAAATGGGTTAATTGTAATTATCATTTGTCCAATGATATTCGAAAGAGGATTGAACGAAAGTATATGAAAATTGAAAAAAAAATCGATTTCGTGATTTCTACTCAACTATAGTGTATTCATTGTTTCTGTTGCTCTTGTTGGATGGAGAATAATTTTTCTCGTATATTGTCAAAATTCCGGAAATAAAATAAAAATTTAATTTGCAAATTTTTTCAGTTAACAAACCTTAGCAAAAATGCAAAGGTTTCACTTCACACTCAGTGTATATCATATTTCCCATTCACTTACCTAGTTATGCAAGTGTCGCACTTAATATATTAATATTAATTCTTAAATTTTGCTGCACTTTGTCCGGCAATTTAGTTGTCGACTTGGCAAGTTAATTTTTTGAATAAATAGAATTTAAATACATTTTGATGTTAAACACTTTGTAAAATAGTCCAGTTTATGACGAAATAATTATATTTTGATTTATTTTATATTTTGAATACATGGCAGTTCCAAAAGCAAATGATGAGATTCTTAATTTCCCAAATTAATTATTTTTCATGATAGATACCACACAAATATTATTTATTTTATACTTTCTGTTGCATAAGGCTAGCGAAACTTCAGTGATGTTTGGTCTAAGCTGAATAACGGAAAGCAGGAATAAATAACAGTAACTGAGTTTTATGAAGAATAGGAGAATTTACACGACCTAAGTAAAATACGACAGAAGATGAGCTACAGGATCCTAATTATTGTATTGCCTTTTCAAAAAAGCTCTTTCAAAGTGAGATTAATTATCGCAAATTTTAAACGAGAAAAGTCTAATTCATTGGGTAAATATTTAATTTTATTGGACAAATCCCAAATTAAGCTAATTAAAGCAGATTGAAAGCATTCTACAATAGCTTAAGCTATCTCAACAGCTAAGATTAACCAAAGCAACCAAAGCTAAAAGGAGTCAACTTACACTTACTAAAATACCGGCAGCTGGCTTAGAAAGCAAGGCAAACACAAAAATGCTAACCCAAATAGGCCGCGATTACATTTTGGGTTAGCTCTGTTTTCTAGCTATAAATATTTTCGGCCATCTTTGAATTGCTTTATGCTATATTTCTTTATTTAACATTTTCGATAAACAAAATATATACATACACCTATAGATTCTAAAACTTTGATTTTTAAAGTTTTTCTTCAATTCAACCAATAGCTTACACATATCTTTAGTTAAACTTTTTTGTAGATAACACATTAAGGAAGAATGATAAAATAGTTGTATAAGTTATGCAAGCGAATATCATATAAAAATACCACTAGGAAATTAGGAGCAGAGCTTCTACATCAACAATAATAAAACTGATAAAAACGATAATAAAAAAATCATAATTATTAATATTACTTTGAAATTAATACATAATAAATCTTATTTCTTCAATTAAAAGTACAACTTAATATTATATAATAATCATCGAAAACGTGTAAAAGATACATTGAAAGACATAGTTTTGATGAATTAACATCAAAATATTTTTTACCATTTTTTCAAATATTTTTTGCGATTCGTTTTTTCAACATGTAGTTTATTTAGTTTCAGTTCTTAGGACACTTCATGACTAGTTCATGCGAAATTGAGTTTAACATGATTTTTTTTTTCAATAATTTTATATATTTTAAATTAACTGTTATCCACGATTGTTGCATCATGCTACAATAGAGGGGCGTAATAATCTGTTGCTTTACAAATACCGTACATAATATGCAGTGTCCATGTGTAAATCAAGGTAAACATTTTAATATCCAAATATGTATATTCTATGCCAGTTTTCTTTGACAAGACAGTATAGATTGTAACAAATAACTTATACCATACACCCCTCAACCCGCCTTCTATTACACCTAAACTATTTATTTTAAAATATAAATTAAATCAGAGCTGGATTTTAAAAATATTTTTGAATATACAGGGTGCAATCCCAACCACCCCACCCCACCCTCCAAAACTGGTGCCATATCAGATAATTGCTTTCCCCGCGCGGCGCTCAAATTGTTTTCAATATTATATACCTACTACTATTTATCGAGTTTATCACTAATAGTACGGCGGTTAGTCAAACCAACCTTGCATTTTTGAGTAGAGCATTGAGATTTGGCACAGTGGTAGTATATACCCATACCTCACTTCTAAGAAGTGGCACCAAGTTTGCAACCACGGGAGAGCAGCGGTATGGCGGGTTGCATACCTGCCAGGGACAATTTTGAGAAAATCGCTAAACGAGCACACCCGACCTCTTTTATGGGTTAGAATATTAGAGGGGATGTTCTGGAACGTAACTGGAGTATGTACCAACCGCGTGGTGGCAGATTGCCTACCCTCAGGCGCAATCGGTTTTGTAGTGTTAAGCTAGGGATTTTTGTGAGTGACTCCATTTCCACAAACAAAAGATAAATAAATGAGGTCCCAATGGACCCATACACGGTATGCTCATAAATATAATAATATCAAAATAGTTAACTTTAGGTTGGATAGAAAACTAAAAGATTAAGAAAAGCGATATTTATTACAATCAGACAGTTTAACACCATTATTTACATCGTTTAGCATTAATCGTTATTAATGGATAATATTATTCATTGTACTAGATGTAATCACGGAATGTAATAATACTGAATCTATTACCTATGTCACAAATTTGAGTCATAAATATCAGATTTTGGCACTCTTTTTGGTATTAACCAAGGTTCTTAGGGCATGGGCAACAACAAAACTCATAGCAAAGGACTTTAGCTTTAGATGTAGCTCAGTTGCATTTCCCAGCACATTTATTTTTATATTTACATGACACCAGCGTTTCTTTACAAGCCTCTTGTGCTGCAGGCTTAGTTCTATAGAGCAGCCTCCATCCTTCCGAGCCTGCTTTCCAGCCGCACACTGACGTTGATGTGGTTCCGGATTGATGAGGTCGCTTGTCTGGCCTTCTGCTCGTATGAAGTCCTCAGAGTTAAGCAGCATTTCCTTAATGCCGCTGGAGTGTACAAACCCGTTACTCACTTTTTCCTTAAGCAGTGTGTCGGCATGACTGCGGGCAGGATCAGCCAACAGAAACGCAGGTGCATATTCACTGCATTCCTTTTCAATATTTATTTGCTTGATCACTTGTTCATGTGCAACGTCACGTGCTTTAGCAAACTGCTCCCATTTCTTGCCTAAACTTGAGTTAGTTTTTATGTCTCGCACATACTTTGTCCGACAGTTGTTGTGGTACCATACGCCGAGCCTACCCTGCCAACCCGGGAGTGCGATTAAAATTTTACTGTCTAGTTTCTTGGTTGCAGCAGCTTCTATCGCATTTCTCGTTTCTGTGAAACTCAGTCCATGAGTTGGGTTGACTCTTGACCCGTGCTTGCCACAGAAAATTCACTCTATCTTGTCATTAGCTGATTTCACCTCTTCGAGACTTCCCCGTGTAGCTAACTTGCCGAATGGCTTGATATTTTCTTGACAACCTATCTGCATATCTCTCTAAGTTCTAGCGAGCTTGGTTGAATCGCAAGGTACGAAGCACAGCTTGTGATATATTGGGTTATCGGTTCTTAAATTATGCTCAGTGCGAAGGCCCGCATCTAACGCATCCGCGTTGGCATTACGAGGAATATTTCCTAGTTTCTGGTAACATTTTAGATTCCTACCCAGGGTAGCGATTCATGCATCTATCTTTGCTGGTTTGTCTAGTGAGGGATCGATAAGGTCCTCTCCCTGCTAAGATTCCTGATACAGTATACAGAGACCAGTCAATAACGTCCCTACTTCGCTTTCTATTCTGCTGCTCTTCAACAAAGACATTTAAATCTTTCATGATACTAAATCTATCAAAAAAAGAAATAACCGTTTTTTTATGGCAGTGGCACATACACTAAAGGGAAATCTTATGGCGCTCGACGAGCGGTGTGTATGCGAAGATGTTGATTGACACGGTTCTTGAATAGTTGTAGGTTGTAATTAGAGGGAAACAGGTGTCTTGGGAGTGAGTTCCACAGTTATGCAGTGCGCCAGACAAAGGAGTTCTTCTAAAGCGACATTCTAGGTGTTTCCAGTTGTACGACGAACTGGTGCGCTCCCGCCATCCGTCGCGACTGTCTGACAGGCGTTGCCAGGGGTGGGACGAGCCGGGCCAAATCCTGGGAACATCTGCCGTGAAAGTATCTGTAAAGCAGGGACATCTCGGCCACATGTCTGCGGTGTTCGAGACTATCTAAATTCCGGATCGCCGATGAGACGTACAACTCTCTTCTGAATGGAATCAAGCAGCTTTAGGGAGTGCTTTGGTGCGGCACCCCAGATGTGTGAGCATTATTCTAAGTACAGTCTTATTTGCGCTTTCTAGAGCAAGAGCAACTGCTGCATAGAGTTTTTTGTTGCGAAATAGCGCACAAAGCTTCTGGGAGGCTGATTTTGCGATGTTAGCAACGTGGTCATGCCAGGACATATTGCTGGTGACCGAGACATCCAGCAGTGCGATTGACGACGATGAAGCAATGGTCGATCCTGCCATAATGATGTCAAGGTCCGCTGTATTGGCCCTCTTGGGAAACGTTGCTACTTGGGTCTTTGCTGCATTGAACTGGACCAAATTTCGGTCGCCCCAAGTTTGAACTTTCTCCAGGTCTTGATTAATTGTTGTAATCTCCTCCTGTCTGCGGTGATAAGTCTCAGTAGCTGGTAAAGGTTTTTCTGATCTAAATTGGGAGACAAGGGTACTTACCTTATAGTAGAAAATTGAGAGCCTTCAGGGCGGACTGTACCTCCTTGCATGTCTATAGCTTATACTAAACTAAAGTTTAATTTTAATTGAAACCATTGTTATAACAATTGATTTGATTCTATGGCAAATAGTCCTTATTTCAGGATAACAAGCAACCCGCCCTCAGAACGACAACAAACAAGGTTAGAAAAGTCAAAGCGGTATTCGAGACGTCAATCATTGTCAGTTGTATCTGTTGACACTAAAAAAGGGTACTAAAACAAGAATTGTTGGAGTTTTATTAAGAACCCGAACTTAAAATACTTCAGCTTAGCACGGCACAATCGATTTTATTAGTTTCAGCGCCTAGAGGGTAGGCAACCTGCCACCACACGACTGGCACATGTTCCAGTTACGTTTCAGAATACCTCCCGTAATATTTGTGAGTGATATTCACCCATAGAAACGGTCGGGTGTGCTCGTTTGGCGATTTTCCCAAATTTGCCTTCGGCAGATATGCAACCCGCCATACCGCCGCTCTCCCGTGGGTGCAAACTTGGTTTTACTTCTTAAAAGTGAGGTATGGGCATGCACTACCACTATGCCAAATCTCAATGCTCTACTCAAAAATGCAAGGTTGGTCCCAATATCGCTGACTAATCGCCGTACTATAATGGAAAATTGAAGAAGCAATAAATTATAATAGTTATAATGCAGCAGCACCTTGCAAAAATGGTGTTAAACCTTCGAATTAAAATGTTGAAAGTTGTTTTAGATTTTGAACCCTTTCCTTATGCTAAACGGATTATCTATAAAGCTAAAAGACATATCGATAACTCAAGGCAAGTCAAAAAATAACAATGTATGCTTTGTATATCACGCTACGGCTATAAGTGTGGATTTAATGTTACATGTTTTATTATCATATCCACACGTATAGCCGCAGCGTGATATACAAAACATACATTGTTATTTTTTGACTTGCCATGAGTTATCGATATGTCTTTTAGCTTTATAGATGATTCTTGTTACAATTTTAATTCGCTGAAATAATGTGTTTTGTTTAACTTAGAGAAAAAGCGTACGTAATTTCGCAACCGCCTTAATGAGGAAATTTTGATACGTAGGTTCTTGCTTCCTACCTCTAGATAAGTAATTTTGAACGCGTCTAATAGTAGGCTGAACCTGAGCATGGTTTTTACAGGGTGGCCCTACGGGCAAAAATAAGAATTTGGCAAATTATGAAAGTGACTTAATATTATCAAATAAAAATTTAAGTTCCTCTTTAGTTTACTAAGAGCTTAAAACTGAAGCATATAAGGGACCCTTAAAAGTTAACGAAATATTTAAACAAAATCATTGTATTGTTTCTAAAAACAGAACCCTTAATTATAAATATATAGCACCTCAAAAACGCAACAGATTATTTATCTAATAACACCTCAATATCATACTAACCTAACAAACAAGTTATTAAGCGCTACGACATTATTCTTTTCATCTTGTCGAAATCAATTCAAACTTAACAAAGTTCACGAGCTCCTTACTCTTATAATTGCGTTTGCTAGCTACGCCCTGGGGCCAGGGTCGATGCGGTCTTATTCGAATGTCTTAATAAAACTGATGTCGATAAATCGATAACAATTTGTTTCACAAAAAATGTTACATTTCCTTGAAACCAATGAATTCAAAAATTACTTTTTAAGACAAATATTTCTTAAAATAGTCCAGTTTTTGACAATATAGTTTCATCATAATACCAGTAAGGGGCAATTCAAAACGGAAATAATACTCTTCTTTTTTATTAATGCAACTCTGTAAGTATTCTATATTAACAGGCCACTGAAATGTGTTGCTACGTAGGTATTTACTTTTACTTTTTGTTGACACCGTAGATGACACTTCAATTACTTCACAAACCTCATGAGAAACCAAAAACTTTAAATTTGATTATAACTTATCGGAACCGGTTCAAATAACTAAAATAAATTGAAATTAACTGAAACTAACCGAAAGTTGATTGAACCACTAATCAAATCTAACCATAAGCGCTAAATCCGGCTAAAACATGTCGGAACAGGTTACAAAAATTAAAGTAAGTTAAAACTAACCAAAATGAACCGAATTTTGGCGACTAACGAAAACAAGCCACAAACATTACCAGGCCTAACTCACTCAAAGCTGGTGGTGAATCAGCCATCAGGAGTGAGAACTGGACAGCTTCTTCAACTTGGCCGACAGCAGGTACAGGCGGTAGTTGGCATGTACACTGGCTCTTGTCGGCTAAGAAGCCACATGAAAAAGATAGGGCTCTCCGAAGAAACGGAATGTCGCTTGTGCTTGGAGAATGAAAAAACAATGGAGCATGTTGTATGCCACTGTCCAGCAATGGAAAGAACCACACAAACAGTCTTTTTAAATACACAAATCACACATGCAGATTTGAAAACTATCCACCCCAGAAACCTGTTCGATTTCTCGAAAAGGTTCGAGCCTCTGGAATAGTGGAAACCACAGTTGTGGGCCACAATAGATCAAGGGTCGCAGTGAAGGGTCCTATTTGGACCCACTCACGTGTACAAATACAAATACAATAATACAATACAAACATTAAATTTGACCGTAACGTATCGGAACTGGTTCAAGTGTCTAAAATAATTTGGAACTAACTGAAGATAAGCGAAAGTTAACCGAATGACTAACCACAACTAACCAAAAGTAACTAAAAGCACCAAAACGAGCTAAAACTTATCAGAACTGATAACAATTTTCAAGGTAAGTTAAAACTAACCCATATTAACCGAATTTTAGCGACTAACCAAAAACAAACCAGAATCAATAAATTTGCTTATTACGTACCGAAACTGGTTCAAATGACTAAATATATTAAAACTTACTGAACTTTACCGAAAGTTGATTGAACGACTAACTAACCAAAAGTAACCAAAATCAACAAAACGTGCTAAAATGTATCAAAATAGATTAAAAAAAATTGAAGTAAGTTAAAACTAACCCAAATTAACCGAATTTTGTTGACTAACCAAAACTAACCAAAAACATTAAAAATGCAACGTATCGGCACCGGTTCAAATAAATAAAATAAATTGGAACTATCTGAACTTTACCGAAAGTTGATTGAACGACTAACCAAAATTAACCAACAGATAAAAACGGACTAAAACATATCGAAATAGATTAAAAATAGTGAAGTATTAATGAAGTAAGTTAAAACTAACCCAAATTAACCGAATTTTGGAGACTAACCAAAAATAACCAATAACACTAAAAATTTTTATAACGTATTGGAACTGGTTATCCTGATTAAAATAAATTTAAACTAACTGAAGTTAACTGACAGTTGATTGAACGATTAACTAAAATTACCAGAAAGGGCTAAAACATATTGGAACATATTAAAAATATTAAGGTAAGTTGAAACTAGCTTTAATTAACCGAATTTTGGCGACTAACTAAAATTACCCATAATATTAAAATTGATTATAACGTATCAGATCAGGTTCAAATGACTGAAATATATTCAAACTAACTAAAACTAACTGAAAGATGATTGAATGGCTAACCAAAACTAGTCGAAAGTAACCATAAACACCAAAAAGGGCTTAAACGTCAAATCTGATTAAAGGTATTAAAATAAGTAACTAAGCCAAATTAACCGAATTTTGGCGACTACTAAAATTAACAATCACGTTTAAATTGGCTATAACGTATCGGAAGCGGTTCAATTGACTAATATAAAATGTAACTTAGTAAAAGTAACCGAATGTTGATTGAATGACTAATCAAAAGTATACAAGCGCCAAAACAAGCTAAAACGTATCGAAATAGATTTAAAATATTCAAGTAGGTTAAAAGTAACCCAAATTAACCGGATTTTGGTGACTAACCAAAAAACTCTAAAATTGGTTATAACGTCTCGGAAATGGTTCAAATTACTAAAATAAATTAAAACTAACTGAAATTAGTCGAAAATCTATTGAACGACTAACCAAAAGTAAGAAAAAGCACCAAAAAGGCTAAAATACATCGGAACAGATTAAAAATATTAAGGTAAGTTGAAACGATCTTAAACTAACCGAATTTTGGCTACTAACTAAAATTAGCAAAAACATTAAAGTTGGTTACAACGTATCGGAACCAGTTCAAACGACTAAAATAAATTAAAAGTAACTAATATTAAGCGAAAGCTGATTGAATGACTAACCAAAATTAATCAAAAGTAACTAAAAGCACCAAAATATGCTAAAACGTATCGGGATAGGTTGCAAAAGTTAAATTGAGTTAAAACTTACCAAAACAAATCGAATTTTCGCGACTAACCAAAACTAACCAAAAAGATTAAATTTGATTATAACGTATAGGAGTCGGTTTAGAGACTAAAATAAATTGGAATTAACTGAAACCAACCGAAAAATGATTGAACGACTAACCAAAGGTAAATAAAAATATACAAAGGCGCCAAAAGGGGCTAAAACGAATCGTAAAAGTTAAATATATTACAGCAATGTTAGGGCTAATTATATATCAATAGATCCTATGTAAAAGGGGAGGGTAATTTTTTAGGTGTTCATATCTGCACCATTTTTTATTTATTTCTTTTTTAATTTTGATAATGTATAATATTAATGTTATTCCTTTAATTATATATATTATAAAGACTTGTGTTTGTATTTTTACTTTTTTAACTCAGCTTTTAAAAACTATTTGAATTACAGCAAAAATCACATTTTTGCATTTTTATTTATCATTTTCAATGTCCCCCTGGTTGCATCTTTGCGAAGGACTGTGAATTTTTTTAAATGCAGTGTAAATAATGACTTTAACCGGCGATTGGGAGTATCGTACTCAGCTACTCGAATGTGTTAGATTTCATCCTAAATAGCCTTTATCTCCGTGAGGTGATTATGGCGCAATAGGAAAATTTGTTTCCACCAGTTCGTCGCCATAATAAAAAAAAAAGTGCTAAGCGCGCCTAAAGAAGTTATCACTTCAAAAATGGCGAAATTTCTCAATAAACATAATAGGTACTTTTTAAACGGTCAGATAATATCATATTTATCGAAAATTTCTCTATACCAAATTTAAAAGCAATGAGAAATAGGGTGTCAGGCCAGATCATAAAGTAATAAAATTGAAGTATTTATAGCTATTTAAAATTCATTATATAATATTTATAATTAGCTTTAATTTAACATAAATCGCTCACTTAGCATTAGTTAAAGCGAGAAAAGACTTTTCTTCATTCCAAACTTTATAAAAAATAAATTTTAATATTTTAAAATATGAACTCCTATTTCATAGTGTGTTTGAAGCTGGTATAGGGGGAGTTTTGATTATGCCAATCAAAAATATAACATCTGCAATATGTTTTTCTGGGAAATAGCGACGAACGGCACCGGTGGAAATTATGTTATCTGATGGCGGCTTAATCACTTGATAGATTATATAGTTTAATTTTGAAACATAGTTTAAAATAAATAGTTCAGATATAATAGAATAAGAATGGTAATGATGCCAGAACTCCGCACGTCGAAATGGCGAAAAGTATAGGAACCTAAATAATATAACGAAGTATAAAAAATATCTACTGTTGATGGAAGATTGCAGACGACAGTCGAGCAAGAAGCTTCTGGTGTGTCAGGGCTTGACGACATTTTTATAATTATTTTTAATTTGAATATATATCCGTAAAATTTCAGGCAAGTCTTTTCGATCGGCGTTTAAAATAGACTGACAGAACCCAGGTACGAATTATTTAAACATTTATATGAGGAGTAGTTTTTTTACCAGCATAAAAAGACGCATTCCTGTCATGGTTCCTGATATATCAAATTTTATCAGAAGTATTATTTCTACATAGACTTGTTTCGAGTACTTGCAAGTTATTAATAGATACCTATCAGCCGTCGAATTTAGCGTTACGATACTCTGTGGCTAGAGGGCGACAATTAATATTATAGAGCATATTAAGATGAGGTAGGTTCTTATTACATCGCTTAAGTTCCACCCTAATTGTAATTCGATGATTAAGATAAATCACCAGCCGGCTTTGACGTTGCGTCCATATACTCCATATCATGGACGGGAACTATAAAGTAAGAAATTGGTTTTTATTTAACATTAACATTAACAGGAAATATTAGGGAAGTAAGACTTGAACATAATGATTGGGAAAGATATAACAATATATTAGTGATGATATTGAAAATAATTGATCGGTTTTCACAACTTTGTACTTTAAATCTTGCCTGGGTATCTACTTTAATTTATGGTTAGAAAATATACGAAAATTTAATATTTCAACGGCAAAAACTCTTAAAAATATATAGTAAATCATGAAATATAAACTTCTCGTCAAAATTCAATATATTTTATTTTTTAGCTAAACTGCTGGAATTAAATATTGCATTAAGGGGAGTTTTTAATAAAACATAAAGATCGATATTTTAATTACGACCCAATATATCAAGATACAGTTTTCGTTAATCATTTACTTAGCCCGCAGAGTATGTGCTAGGGTGGGAAATGAAAACATTACATTTATGCGAAAGTTCGTTAACTATGAGAATATGCAAATCAAGGAGGAAGAGGAAAATAGTTTGCAGGGATTTTTGATTTTTCCACTCTTTCCCAATTTTCAGGATTTTCCCAAAAAGGTCGACATTTTTATATAAATGAACTGACAGGTTTCTTTATCAGCTAAAACAAATGAGCAACGGTGTCATAAAAATTTAAGTTTTATTTGATGGAACATACCAAATATTCTAAAAAATTTGATTGCTATACAAATGTATTATAACCCACCGTAAATCTAAATTCATTTGTTCTGAGATACGGTCATATGAAGAAAGATACTTCTAACACTTTGAATTCAGGTATAGCCCCAACCCCTCAATGTAGAGTAGAACGGATTGCACGTTCTTGGCTTAGTTCTTAATGATTTAACATCTCACGCTTAGCGGTTTTGGATTAAGGTATTCAGAGTAATTTTTTTTACTATGGTGTGTTATATCATACTGGGCGGTGCATCGCTAGACTGGCCATAGGCAATAACATGTAAATTTTGGTACCTTGGCTCCCCAATATATATTACAGCAAAATTGAAACCATATTTTTGAAGGTCCTTATATGATAGACAAACCAAATATCATTATCTTTTAATAAGTCAACTAAAAGTTATTTAGGAAAAACTCTTCGCCAAATCGTTAAAAAATACCTCAATGAATCCCTCAGAAATGAATAATTAAAAGTAACAATGTTTGTAGTGGCATAGCAAAAGCAAGTACTTGGAATTAAGCAATCAAAATTTTACTTATCTCAACGTTTTAGAAAAGTAGAAAACACTTTTAAAAAATACCTATTATGAAAAAAAGTAAATGGAAGCTTAATGTTTTTTAGGACTCAAATAGTCTTCAGTTTACTGCCTGACACTATCCTAAACGGTCACAAAATTCAGTTTTTATATTATTAATTTGATACACATTCGATTACATATTTAAAGGATATGTATGGATTGCAACCTTCAGTTTTTTCAATTAACATTTTGATATGACCGCACTGAAAGAAGTCGTTTGGTAAAACATCCGAAGACGTAGCTGGCCAATTCATGAAGTAATTTAGTCCTGCTGTGTGTCTATCGGACACGTTTTGTAGATATTCTCTTATTTATTTTGAATTGTGGGTAGGACAACCGATTTGAAACAAAATGTCTTCATTCTCAGGAGGACTTCTTCTAAAGCAGATTTACTTTGATTTTGTAAAACTTCGAAACAAGTTTTTATTCCCAAATTTTTTTCCAAAAACGGTCCAAATCCGATGTCCAAATATACTTGCCCAAACATCTTCTAAGGATAACGAGATCTTACTTATAGAAATATGTTAATTTTCTTTGCTCAAATACGCAAAATTTTGAATGCTTGGTTAATTGTTTAACATGAAGGTGAACAGTACATAAGAATAACATGTCATTATTTGCCCTTTTTAGTGCTTCGGTCTCGACGAGACTAGTCTCGGTCTCGTCTCGTCTCGTCTCGAAATTCGAGACCGATACCGAGACGAGACTAGGAATTATAACTCGAGACCGAGACCGAGACTTCAAGGTTCGAGACCGAGAGTCTCGTCACGTTAGTCTCGATAGTCTCTGTAAGTAGAATAGTACGAAAATAATGTTTTTTTTTTTTTAATTCTAGATAACGTACAAAAAGTAAAAAATATTTAAGAACACGGAAATCAAAGAAATTTTAGAAAGTATGTACGTATCTATGGTACAATTTACTAATTGCCTACCTATATTTATGAGTAACACAAAAGAAATATTTTCAAAACAAATCTAAATTATAGGTAACGTACAATAATAAAAAATAAATAAGTACACCGAAATCAAAGAAATCTAGGAAAGTATGTACCTAAAGTACAATTTACTAGTTTCCAACCTATATTTATGAGTATCATAAAAAATATTTTCAAAACAGGTCTAAATTATAGATAACGTACAAAAATAAAAAATATATAAGTACACCAAAATCAAAGAAATCTAGGAAAATATGTACGTATCTAGAGTACAATTTACTAGTTACCTAACTATATTTATGAGAAACATAACAAAAAATTCAAAGCAGGTTTAAATTATAGGTAACGTACAAAAATAAAAAATATATGTGTACACCAAAATCGAAGAAATATATTTAAAGTACAATTTACTAGTTGCCAACCTATATTTATGAGTAACACAAAAAAAATCAAATACAGGTCTAAATTATAGGCAACGTACAAAAATAAAAATATATAAGTACACCAAAATCAAAGAAATCTGGGAAATTATGTAACGGGTGGCCAACTAAGGATGGAACCGTTAGTCATATAACTTGGAGGAAAAAATATTATCAAGTAAACCGGCCAAGGTAAATCGTTGGTAATTATTTTGAACTTTGTAAGATTGCCGCTAGAGGATGCAACTGGAATGTTAAGATATATTATAAATATTACCATTGAAAAAAGTAGAAAATTTGTGACTTTTTTATTTAGAGTATTTTGCTATATCTCATAAAATATAGTGGTGGGGAAACGTCAAACATGTTTCCATTTAAATGGCCATAACTCCGGTATGAGTCAACAGAATTGAACAACCTAGGTCTCGTTTAAAAGAGCTTTTATTGCCTAATAATGTGCTGCATAAAAATTATCCGAATAGATTTCGACGTTATCGCTAGAGTGCGCTGTATATCATTGCAACAGTTATTGCGGATTTTTATGAAAATTTCAAATAGTAGGCTATGTCTCTTTTTACATTGTTGAATTAGGTGGCTGGGTTATGCAACGTCTCCTCAGTTTAAGGGGATACTTTATCTTACATAAATAGTTATTGACATCTAAGACATTAAATGAAAAATAATTTGAAAAAAAAGACTAATTTCCAATTTAATTAATGTCACCCTAAATGTTCACAATGCCGTCCATCATTTTCGATGCACTTTTGAATTTTATCTCGAGTATTCCAAACTACGGTCTCTAGCTTGGCAACTGAAATAGTTTGCATGGTGTGCCTTACTATTGCAATCATGTCTTCCCATGTAGCTGGTGACAAAAAACAAGTCTTTTACTCGACCCTATAAATAAAAATCGAGACATGATGCTACCCCGTCCTATCCATCTACCAGGGTAGTTAGCTTCCAAAAACTCCCGAATGTTCACTAAGTGTGCCGGAAAACCATAGTGCTGGAATATAATTCTTTGTCGAATTGCAAGAGGAACTTCCTCCAACAAATCCGGCAATTCCTCTCTTAAAAACCCCAGGTAACTGTCACCATTCAGTGAATTATCAAAAAAAGGGGCCAATAATTCTTCCTTCTAGCATTCCTGCCCAACAATTTTCGAACCAACGACCTTGGTGCTTGATGTCTCGCATCCGACGCGAATTTCTTCTCGATCAGTAGTTGGTGTTATGGAGATTCATTTCCCCATTGCTATGGAATATGGCCTCATCAGTCCACAATATATACGAGAGAACTTGCCGATTTTCCGTTTTCAATCTGAAAACTTAGTGACAATAATCAAGCCTTCGATCGAAATCTGCAGCAGTCAATCCCTGATATAGGACCACCGAGTAGAACAATACCGATCTAATCTGAAACAAGGGAAACAACTGATGCAGCAAGATTGGAAAGATAGGATGGGAAAAAGTCACTAAATAGACCTTTGTGAAATTACAATCTTTTGATTCGTTCATGTTGTTGCTTACTTGTGCTCTTTGAGGATGTTTTGAACAGTAGTTCGACTTACTACCAGGTCTTGTGCAATGATCCTAGTACTTAATTGAGGGTTAAACTCGACGTAAGCTAAACGATTGTACCGTTTATTACTTTATCAGTGCTTTGATGAATATACGTTTAAAATTGCTTGCCGAGAAACATTATTTGTTCTACCGTCGAATAAGTGAATAAATAAAACTAAAATTAAGCCCACACAATAACTGTTGCAATGATATACAGCGCCCTCTAGTGATAACAGCGAAATCTATTCGGAATTTTTATAATGCATATTATTAGGCAATAAAAGCTCTTTTAAACGAGACCTGGTTTGTTTAATTCTGTTGACTCATACCGGAGTTATGGCCATTTAAATGAAAACATGTTTGACGTTTTCCCACCACTATATTTTATGAGATATAACAAAATACTTTAAATAAAAAAAGTCACAGATGTTCGTACTTTTTACAATGGAAATGTTTATAATATATCTTAACATTCATATTTTTGGAGAAAAGGCCGTTTTTGATTTACTATTTCAGTTGCGCCGCCTAGCGGCCATCCTACAAAGTTGAAAATAATTTCCAGCGATTTCCCTTGGTCGAAAATATTTTTTTCTCCAAGTTATATGACTAACGGTCACCGAGTTATGGCCAACGCACGTCCATCCTTAGTTGGCCACACGGTACGTAGCTAAAGTACAATTTACTAGTTGCCTACCTATATTTATGAGTAACATAGAAAAAAAATCAAAACAGGTCTTATATAGATTATAATAATTTCAAATTCACCCACCCGCCGGGGATTTACCTAAAAACTATAGACTAGCCATGGGAGCATTACTATGTAGTTTTATTTTTATTTTAATATGTTTTTTAGTTTATTTTTTCTTATAAAAAGGGTAGTTTGCTTACATAGGTAGGTCTGTTAAAAGTAAACTTAATTCTTTCAAACAGAATCATCCTTCACTTGCAGCCAATAGCCAATAATCATTCTGCTCTCTGCCAGGTATATTTACAATCATTTATATATTTTGCTCGGGAATGCGCCTCTACCAATTTTGTTACCTCTATAAAGATTTTTTTGGGATTTTGAAGTTTAAATTAATTTTGCTTAAAAAAAATCGACACTCTGTGAGGTTATTAAAATTATTTATCTGAAAAACCCAAAAAATCTAATTATTATTTATTAACGTGGTAATATCCCAAAATATTTCGAATTTATAATACAGATTCTTGTGAAAATTAAAAAAAAAAGATTTTTTTTTTGAAATGCACAAAACTCTCGGCGAGACCGAGACCAAGACCGAGACCACAAAATGTCTCGT
>MU192138.1:743-31124 GCA_016904865.1 Pissodes strobi
ATCCTGGAGTCTCTATTGCTACAAATTTGTGTTTTCGGTACGCGGACCATAACTGACATCTCACAGGATCGAAATGCAGTCATTCCTTTCTGTGACAAGGGTAGCACAACAGACCCTGCCTTTTAATTTATATATATATTTTTCTTTTTACCTGAGATGCCTAGTTATCGTACATTTGCCATATAAAGCCAATCGGTATAATTTAAATATTATCCAGACACAAAATACAACACACGTCAATATTGTCTGAATTCGTGCAAATGGACTGTCGTCTAGTTCTACCCTCTTCTATTCGGATTCGGTCCTGCATTTTATACCAGTAGTGAAAACTATGCTGTGATTACGCTTATCTCATATTTATAAAAGTATAGATTATTATTATAAAAATGTATGATTCTTTAAGGCTGATCATTTAATTTCAATTCATTTTACTTGGTTGTGATTTTAACCTGTTATAATATTTCCAATATGCTGTTTTTGGTGTTTCTTTTAATTTACATTAAAATAGTGTGTATTTTAGTGTATTTTATATATTTTTTATTCCTGCATTTTTTATTTATTTAAATTTGACTTGTGCCAAATATTGTATATTTTGTGGTACCAATAAATTACGACTATTAAATAAATAAATAAATAAATAAGTGTTTATTTCCAACGGTCACCCACTTATTAAGACTTGTCGCACCAATAAATTATGATTATGATGATTATCTTGGCATAAATATATTATGATATTATGATTATCTTGGCATAAATAAATTATGATTTTATGATTATCTTGGCATAAATAAATTATGATTATCTTAGATATACGGTATTACCAAGAGCTGCGCTCTTTCTTTTGTATGCCATCATTATTATGACTATTGTCGCACCAATAAACTATGATATGATGATTATCTTGGCATAATAAATTATGATTATTTGATCACCAAAAGCTGCACTCTTTTATTTTGTATGGCAAGTTTTACTAGGTTTACATATTATTCTGTCTCACCTTAACCCGATCAATTTGATATAAACCAGAAAGCCTTGTAGAGTAAATCCCTGATCAATTCTAAATTATATAAAAATATCTAACTAGTAACTATACACTTGCTTTAAATCAGCTGTGCTATTCTTTTCGTAAAAAAGCTCCATTATAACTGTCGTCATTCTGTCTACGAATTATTGCATCTAACGGTATTTGTCGTATCAGTGCCAGATGTCTTTCTGGCAAAAAATTTATAACTAACTTTAGTCTGTTAGTTGGCCCTCGGGGTAATAGAACGATAAGTATGTTTTATTTTTGTCAGTAATCCATTGGTTTTATGAGTTAATTAAATTCCCTACTGCATGAATTTTTTATTTCATTTAAACTTGAAATTTTTACTCATTGATTATATAACACACAAATTAGAGCCCTGCCTTATTTGAAGAGATTTTAACGATTTACGATCCTCTCTGAGTCTAGCCGAAATTGTACCTGCTTTTGCGACAAGAAAATAGGATCGAGTCCTTATGTATCGTGCGTTCAATTTATCTTGATAGCTGTAACTTTTTTGTTTGTAAAAGTATTAAGGTAAACAAAAAAACAAAATGTAGGGTTAGTGGCCAAGATTTTTTCTAAGTACCATATGAAACAAAACTAACAATTTTCTGACATATAAGCCTACTTTATATTTTTTTAAATCGAACAAATATATAATATTTCTACATTTTTGGACTCTCTAGAGGAATCTAAACACATTTCGTGTATAATATCCTATACCTATCTTTAGCTATTTACGAAATATTGACAGTTGAAAGTCGGGCATTTTGACACTTTGACAGGCTCTAAAATCTAACAGTTTGCACATTCCTATCTTAGGCTTTCATAAGCTATCGAATGACAGTAATTTTGAATTTAACCGGAGTTATAAAAGTTCCGGTTAATTTTATCCACGAGTAGGCAAAGTAGAATTAAATAATAAGTAGCAAAATAATATAGGCTTAGGAAAAAATATTGAAAATAAAAAAAAAATATGTAGGATAGGGCTGGGTTATTTCAGCATACTAGTTACAATTTGCAAAATGGTAAAATTGACAAACGTTCAAATAATGAGAAATACTTAGGTGAATTATATTATTTAGAAACAGCGAAAATATGTGTACTATGAAATCGCTTTAAGCTTTGGAGATGTTTTCGTAGGTAACTTAATTCGAAGTTAGAGGACAATTATAATAGTTTTTTAATCATTTGTACTAATATATTCAATCATTCATAACTGGCGTACAGCATTAAAGTAAAGTTGTTATAAAAAATTTGTCAGAAATATATCAGGAAAAAAAGTGTTATGTGATTAACGAGAGCGAAAATTGGTACGTTTCACAAGAGAAGGCGAGTTTTTTTTCTACAAGCGTGCAGCAAAGTACACTAATTTTCGCATCTATATGCGTGAGGCAAATAAGTGTTTCCACACGCCCTTAGAAAAAGTCAAATGACGTTTAAAAATTCCACTTCCAAATAGCTAAAAAATGTAAAGTACCGGCTGGTATATCTACTTATATTAGTAAGTTTTGTTATTAGTAAGTTATACATGTAAGTTCAATTTCCTTTAATATTGCCTTTCTTATTTATTTTACGATAAAATTTAATTAGACGTTTTTAAAGTTATTGATAAATTAAGGTAATTTATCGATATTCAGAATTTACTAATATGGTGACAAGAAATTATTTTTGGAAAAAAGTATCACCATAATGGGAAAAAAGTATGTCATAATAAAACCATCAGGAACTATTATAAATTATCAAAATAACACGAATGAATTAAAAATTGGAGATTTATTCCTTAAAATTATCTTATTCTTAAACGGCTTATTAAAATGTTGAAATTCCTTATGTTAGTTTGTCTTATCGATATATTTAAGAAAGTCTAATACAAACTTACTGGAAAAGAAATCGAGTATTTAAGGATACCCCCTAGTACATTAGAGAGAAATAAATTAATAGATGACTAACTTGCTATATCATTTTCGTTTAATATTTTTTCAGAGAATTTGTTAGCTTCACCTCTTTCTAAAAATGCTAGAAGTAGAAGTATTCTGCTCACTTTTGTTATTTCTATAGATGAATCATGCAACCTATAGAAATCCCTATGGACTCTTATGTCGTGGCCTAAGTGACGAGCTAGCCAATCAGTTTCATTTTTGCTTAAGTTAAATATTTCAGATACGGTAGCGACATATTTACGCAGCTTAGTGCTATTTATTAGGTCAGGTCGTTCCAAGTTAGCCTCAGAACAACATATTCTTAATGCGTCGTGCCGTCTTAAATGTGATTCCGAGCCCCCACCTGCTGCGAAAAGGAAAGCATTATTGGATGGAATATTCACATCAGCTCTTGTTTTTAATAGCAAGCCTATTGCATACTTAATATTATTTGTTAATATTACTGTGACTATTCGGCCTCTTTTCCCAACGATTTGTGCTAGGCTTAAAGGAGACGAAAGTTGCTGTTCTAGGGCTGATATTGATTGTTCATATTCAGCAGTGCCAGTTTGATACCAATTAGGTCTTAATGTGTAATTTTCAACTCTCACTTTAGCTGCTTTGCCTAAACTTCGTTTGTTAAATAACACTATTTTGCAAAGGGCATGCACAGCCAATTTACGCATTGGTCATACTTAGCTGGAGCTAATTCTAAGGCTCTTCTGTAAAATGTTATTTTATTATTTAGAAAAGTGTTAAGTTTTACTAAATTTTCGGTTAGTGGTAACAATTCTACGCTATTTATTTTTTTCATCTTCAAGGTATTTAACGCATTAGACGATACTCTAATAGTTCATTCTAAATCCATTACAGTTACAGTGTCTGTCAATCTTTGAAGAGTTTGTACATCAACTTTTCTAATGCAATATCATTTCTCAATTGCAAGACATTTTGTTAACAAATGGCCTAAATTCAGAGCCATTGACGGCATACTAATCTGTGGCCGATCTAAAATACGTGTACTAAGTGCATACATTTTTAATACTTCTGACGATGGCAAAATACTCGGGTCTCAACCAAGTACTTAGCCATATATTTTCAGGATTAACTTTTCTCAGTTCGATTAACAACCTTGCTAACTGTCGCATAGTCTAACGAATTAAGTGCTTTGCGTTGTATGATATTTATCAAATTGAAGTTTTTCAAATCGGATGATTAATGAATCTTGCTTGCAAACTAATGATATTCTATCATTGATCAATTTTGCAGTAATATGCTCATAAAACTCAGTGTTTTCCTTTTCTATTATCGATGCCATTAACGCGTTACTTACGGATAATGAATTTTACAACTTCCTTTTTTTAAGAAAAATCCAAGGCAATTTGAACATGAACCGTACTCGATATAAATTTTAACCAACTCTTTATTTGATTTTCGCACCAAGATAATTTCACCCTCTTTCTTCTCCATAACCTCACAGTTATGGTGAGAATCACCAATTCTTATTAGAAGGCCAAATCCATCCATTTATTTTTTTGGCATCGCGAGAAGTCGAGCACTTCTAGTTTATCGCTGTGTTTAATTTTAAAGTGGATGGCCATTTGTTGTATAAATTTGCCACAAAAAAGACAACATTGCGCTTTATCTCTTACTCGTACTAACACAAAAAATAAATTTAGGAAGGTGGGCCTAATAATAGACAAAGTAACACCAGGCTTTGGTACAAGCAACGATGGCAATACTGCTCGTCGTTTTTTTTTTGCCGACTATCGTTCTACCGCTTGCATCACTGGTATTAATGAAAACTTAATTTATCGGCTTAATACAATTTTAAAAGCCCTTGCATCAGAATACGAAATCGACCCCCATGGTGTAAACTCTGCACAAAATTTTGGTGCATGGAGCGGAAATCATTCGACATTCAATATTACCCATTGGACAAATGTC
The DNA here is from genome assembly GCA_016904865.1 of Pissodes strobi. Taxonomy (NCBI): domain Eukaryota; kingdom Metazoa; phylum Arthropoda; class Insecta; order Coleoptera; family Curculionidae; genus Pissodes; species Pissodes strobi. Next base: position 5,640 of record MU192138.1, read on the forward strand.
GGAAGAAGCTTCTGAAGCAAAAAATAAAGAAATTAGAAATGCTAGACTGGGACATACTTGCAAAACATCACGTGTTCGCAGTAATTTTGATTTAATAAAATATCTGTTGTCATCTGATCTACAGATTACGCTGCTAAGAAAATTACCAAGGATTTATTGTCATTACTAAAAGCTAACTAATGTTAATGTATAATTAATTAATGTACTGTAGTTATAAGTAGTATACCTAATAATTACAAGTAGTTATGAAATAAAAAACAATTTGAAAAATAGAATTCTTAGATCTCATGCAAAAATAGATTTGTATAGGCATATTTAAACGAAGCATTTCAAATATGCTCTTAGTAGTCTTAGTTTACATATTTGTGTATTTCTTGGCATAAAATTTACTTACATACTCTATTTCATCAGAATTTTATTTCTCAAATAAATATATTTTTTACGTGTAAAAGGTGTTCCATTATAAATAAGTGCTTTTAAGTATTTAGAAGTTGCAAAAAAGGCCTGCCTAGAAGAAAGGAAAAGTCAGTCTTCTTTGCAACACTTTTCTGCATCACCATTAATACCATACATTATTATTACTTGCATTAAGCCTTGCTTCTCTACAACTTTTATATTAAACATAATTTGTCACTATATAGCATCATATAAAGAATTAAAGGAGGTGGTTCTGGGGTTTCATTTATTATGGAACACCCTGTACAATTGTAAGTTATGTGACGACCACAAAGGAAGTTCTCACGGAAACTGCAGAGCTAGCAACTTCATGCGAACTTATAAATATACCTAATTATTGTATTATTATTCATTCTTTTCATATTCTCGAGCTTGTAACGTGTTAAATAAATATTTTTGAAAACACAGTTTCTGCTTTGCGAAACATAACTGGCGCAGTCGTTCGGATAGTTGCAGTTTTTCCTATCGAAGTTTCACGGCATCGGGTCCGATTCGTTCGCGAAAAACGTAGTTTTCAATCTTTTGGCAACTAAGAAAAAAAACCTCTTCGCATCGCAGCCGCAACCCACAGGCGAGAAAAAGAGAAGAATCATCCCGTGCAGACAGGACCTTGGTAAGTCAAGTATTTTCCTGTTTTTCACATTTTTCCCCGTATAGGAAACCTCTATTTTTAAATTTTCTTTTCTGATAAACAAGTAAATTGTAATTTAATTTAAGGCAACCATTATTAGTTTTAGAAAGTGAGACATTTATTTTATTTGAATGAATATTATTGATATTTATTTCCACTGTTGACACTATTACAATTTAGATACGTATTTATGAGCATTAACCGAACCGCAGGCGAGGTTGATAATCTTATTAAAGATTTTTTTGAGAAATTAACTCTTAAAACTCCTAAAAACATGCCTGATACGGAACCGCAGGTTCAAACAGGATCAAATTTAAATATGCTGAAAATGTATATTGATATAGTACCAAACTATGACGGCGATGAAAATACGCTAGCGAGCTTTTTATCATCATGCGATTTTTTATTTCAACATTTTGATAAGGGTGATGCTATTTTAAAAGATTATTTAGTTAGGGTAGTTCAAAATAAACTTATCGGTAGAGCACAATTATTAGTAGGTTGTCGTCCTGAGTTAAATTCATGGGATTTAATAAAAAATGCGTTATCAAGTACTTTTGGCGATAATCGAAATATTGAATGCTTAGAGCAGGATCTTTTCTATGGCTAGACCTAACAAAAATGAACATCCTTTAGAATTTGGTAGGAGATTACAGGTTTTAAGAAGTCAACTTGCACAAAAAATAAGCTCTGTGTCCACAATTTCTAGAGAGGCTAAGATTATATATTTAAGTCAATATGAAAATCTTTCCTTAAGAACATTTATTCGTGGTTTAACAGGTCATGTTCAAAGCATCATTAGATTAAGAAATCCCACTAGCCTCGAAAGCGCAATGACATTTGTACAGGAACACAACTTTCAATATACTCAAAATATATATAAAAATACAGTGACGCAGTCACCTACTCAAAAGTGGGTCGGAAACCAACAAAGGCAGTTAACTAGATTACCATATTTTCTACCTAGGACAAACTCGGCATTAATAAATGCGAATAGCCCTCTATTTCAATCTCAACAACAGCTTAACAGATTTCCCTGTCAACCAATTAACGTACAACCACGACCAGTAGGAGCGCGACATTTCCCAACTAATCGTCAGGTATTTGGACCACCTAAAAATGTGTTTAGACCAACAGGCCAAGTTCCTATTAACAAACCCGAGCCTATGTCAACAACCTCTAGAAACCCTACCATTTACGCTAGACAACCCTCCTTCCAAAATAGACAAACTAATCATTTTCAAACAACAGGACCTCGAAATTTTGTCGCCGAAGAACTCTACCAAATTGACGACCAACAAAATCAAGAAATTTTGGAAACGGAAGAAAACGCTGTTGCTCTAATGCCGCAGGCAAATTTAGACAACGATGTCGACTATAATTACGACGACGTTACAAGTAATTACCATATATAGAAATTAAAAAACCACCAATGAAATTACTTATAGACACGGGTTGTTCTCAATCACTATTACGTCCCGCTATTGCGCAAAAATACTTTGCCGAAAAGATATTTACGTCCCCCACAAAAATAAGAACAGGTATAGGTGAAAAATTAGTTCAATTTAAAGCTCGTATTCCAGCACCTTCTGAGCTAAAATCTAATGAAAATATAATTTTCACTCTTTTTGATTTCCATCCGTATTTCGACGGTATACTAGGACTTAACGAAATTCAAAAATGTAATTTTCTTATTGACTTCAAAAATAAATGCATTAAAAACGAGGTAACCACTGTTCCCATACTGTATCCGCATTCGCAGAATGTAGTGTATACAATTTCTGTTAATTCCCACGAAATTGTCGCAGCCCAGGTGCCGGTATCTGTTTACGATGGCGACATCATAATACCTGAATGTTACGTAGGAAATCTGTTTTTCCCAGAAACTTTAACAACTGCAAAACAAGGTCTTGCAAAAACTGAAATATTTAATTTTACCGATAAAAATGTAACTATAAACCTTAGGGAAGCTTTAAATGTGATTCCTTTCCCAGACGCGAAAAAAGATAGCTTTGAATTTTATCATATGGAGCATTTGTTACCTAACACCGTTCTTAATAAAGATAATGATATTCCAAACTTAATACGTGTCGAGCATTTAAATTCTGAAGAACGTAATTTAATAACTAAGCTTTGTCGCGAATTTTCTGACATTTTTTATAAAGAAGGCGAAAAACTAAGTTTTACAAACCAAGTAAGACACGATATAAAAACCACAGATGAGACTCCAATTTTTACTAAGTCCTACAGGTATCCTTTTATCCATAAGGAAGAGGTACAAAGGCAAATTAATAAAATGCTAGAGGACGGTATTATTAGACCCAGTCAGAGTCCATGGTCCAGCCCTATTTGGATCGTTCCCAAAAAACTAGACGCGAGTGGCAAACCAAAATGGCGCATAGTAACCGATTTTAGGAAGGTCAACGAAAAAACGATAGAGGACCGATACCCTCTTCCAAATATCACGGATATTTTGGATAAATTAGGCCGCTGTCAATATTTCTCTGCTTTAGATCTTGCCGCAGGCTTTCATCAAATAGAAATGAACCCCAAGTCAATTCCAAAAACCGCGTTTAACGTCGAAAATGGCCATTATGAGTACGTACGCATGCCATTTGGGCTAAAAAACGCGCCCGCGACCTTCCAACGGGTTATGGATAACATTTTAAAAGGCCTACAAGGGACAAATTGTTTAGTTTACATGGACGATATTATCATTTTTTCCGCAAGTCTAGAAGAACACATAAAACATTTAAAACTAGTCTTTAAACGTCTAAGAGAAGCGCGATTTAAAGTACAGTTAGATAAATCCGAATTCCTTAGGAAGGAGGTAGAATTTTTAGGGCACGTTATCACGCCAGATGGAATTAGGCCAAACCCGAAAAAAATAGATGCAATTCAAAAATTCCCAATTCCGAAAAGTGCTAAAGAGATTAAATCATTCTTGGGACTTTTGGGATATTATAGGCGTTTTATACAGAATTTTGCAAAACTAACCAAACCTTTTACGAAATGCTTGAAAAAAGGCGAAACTATCGAGCACACATCTGAATTTATCGAAACATTTGAACTATGTAAAAATATCCTCTGTAATGACCCAGTTCTACAATATCCGGACTTTGAAAAACCCTTTCTTTTGACAACAGATGCCTCTAACTTCGCAGTCGGTGCTGTTTTAAGTCAGGGTAAGATAGGTAATGACCTTCCCGTGGGATACGCGTCCCGTACCCTAAACCCAGCGGAAGTTAATTACAGTACCATAGAGAAAGAGTTATTGGCAGTAGTATGGGCCACCAAATACTTCAGGCCATATTTATTTGGAAGAAAATTCACAATAATAACGGATCATAAACCACTCCAATGGTTATTCAATTTAAAAGAACCAAGTTCGCGCTTGGTAAGATGGCGACTAAAACTCGAGGAGTATGATTATGATATTGTATATAAGAAAGGAAAGTAGAACACGAACGCAGACGCCTTATCAAGAATTGAAATAAATATGATGGAAAATGAGTCAGTTGTTGGAAACCCCGGAGATGTCGACAACGATATTAACCAGTATTTGCAAGAATTGCAAAACAAGCCCCAGACAACTAAAGAAAAAGAAGTCATTAGCGAAATATTCAATCTAAACTCACCTCCAATTTTCCAAACAAACAGTAATTTAGACTTACCCAACGAACGTGAATTAGAGGAGAATGAAACGATACATTCGTCAAGGGAAGACCCAATTCTCAATATACCTACCACGGAAAATCCGGTAAACTATTATACGAATCAAATTGTTTTTACCCAGAAAAACACAGGTACTTACCATGTGGTAAGAGCATCACCTTTCGAGACAAAAAATCGTAACACTGTCAATCTTTCTATTGAATATTAGATTGATATTCAACAAACTAACAGAACACTTCCAAAGAATGCATTTATTAATAACTCAAAAAAGGTACAAAGTAAAAATTGGCAAATTGTGCTTTTACAAAAAGACCACAACTGCACTCGACAAAAATTAAAAACGACTACTTCTAAAAACGAAAGCAGCATCGCAGATGCATCGCTTGCAAGATAAAAAATATATCTCCTTCAAGTAGTTCTTCCTCGAAAAAAGGACGCTGCCTAACTTTAGGTAAAAAAACTGAAACACATGTGGACAAAGTCTGCTTAATGTTAAACTTAACTGAATGGCCCAGTTTTGAGAACCAATCCCTTATACCTGAAGAACAAAAGCACAAAAAAAACATTTAAAATACCCTATGAATTTCGGCAGAAATTTAACACTCCCACTTATTTTAGAATGTTTACAGGATATTCAGTTTTTCCCGCAAAAAACAAAACTGTTGCTTAGGTAGTGGCTTCGTAAAGATATCGGCTAATTGAAATTTTGATTCAACATAAAAAAGTTCGATCTCTTTACGATTCACAACCTCGCGTATAAAATGAAACCTAACATCTATATGTTTCGAACGCTAGTGAAACTTCGTATTGCTAGCTAACTTAATCGCTGATTGATTGTCAACATACATTGGAATGCTCTTAACTGGAGTTTCTAACAATTCACTAAGCATTTGGCGCAGCCAAATAGCTTCTTTTGTACCGTGCGCTAACGCAATGTACTCAGCTTCAGCGGTTGACAATGCGACCACGCTTTGTCGCTGACTGGACCAGCAAATTGGTCCGCCATAAAACATAAAAATAAAACCACTTCTAGATCTACGCGTCTCGATACAGCCGGCATCCGCGGGAACACTCACGGAGTTTGCGTCTTGCATACCGAACTTCTTACACAGTTTGTCAATATAACACGTTTGGCTAATCTCGATTACGTGTTTTTCCCGATCGCGTTTAATCTCCATACCGACGAACTCATTTGCTTGGTCAACCGTTATTTTAAACTTGCTTTTCAAATAAGTTAAAACACTCTCAATCGCGACCTTACTCTTACAAATTACCAAACCATCATCGACATAAAGAGCTAAATATACCTTAAAATTGTCAATTTCACCTACAAAAACGCACTTATCACTATTAATGTTTGTAAAGTTAAATTGACGCAAAAACAACACAAATTCCTCGTTCCAGCAACGCGGTGACTGGTTCAGTCCATATAAACTCTTCTGCAGCTTGTAGACGATGTCATCCTCTTCGGTGTAGCCTTCAGGTGGACGCAGATGCACCTCTTCTTTAAGAGTCCCGTAAAGAAACGCCGTCCTTACATCAAACTTGATTATTTCAAGGTCTTCGTACGCTGCTATGGACAGAAGTATCCTTATCGACTCATACCGAACAACGGGTGCAAAAGTTTCGAAATAATCGATGCCTTCTCGCTGAGAGAAACCTTTTGCTACGAGTCGGGCTTTAAATCTGCTGCTGTTATCATGTGAGTTTTTCTTGATGGCAAACACCCACTTGGTGCCGACTACACGCTTACCTTTAGGCAAAGGCACAGCAATCCAGGTATCGCTTTCCAGTAGTGCTTGCTTTTCTTCTCCCACTGCTTTCAGCCACTTTTCAGCATCGGGGCCCGAGACTGCCTCACTGTATGTCATTGGTACGGTCTCGGCTAGAAACGATACCTGTACGCCATATCTATCAATGGGACGAAGTTGTTTCCTATTACGCAGCACCCGGCCTTGCTCTTCTAGAGCTTCCACAACTTGCTGATCAGCTTGCTGCAGCTGATCGTCAACTTCGTTTTCAACAGCTTGTTGATTGGGTACAGCTGGTTGAACATCGACCTCTTCTTGGAGACCAAAACGCAGTGTATGGAAATTCGCCTCTTTTTCCACTTGATCTCCTTTTTCATTGAAATCAACGTCGCTGCTTATTTGAATTTTGCGCTTTTCTTCATCCCAAAGCCTATAATTTTTGGATTCACCTTCATAGCCTACGAAGATGAGCTTCTTGCTTTTATTGTCGAGTTTTCGCCTTTTTTCTTTAGGTATATTCAGGTATGCATTTATACCAAATACCCGCAGATGCTTAATTTCCGGCTTGCGTTTGAAGAACTTTTCGTATGGAGTTGAAGTTTCATCTTGCTTTAATAAAACTCTGTTTAGCAAATAGCACGCAGTGTTAATTGCTTCTGGCCAAAGTTCAATATTCACTCCACTATTTATAATCATAGTTCTCGCACTTTCCACAATGGTACGCATTTCTCGCTCGGCGCGACCATTTTGCTCGTGGATGTATGGTGATGAAAACTCGTGAATTAGCCCGTGCTCTTTTATATACCTTTGAAACTGTTCAGAGGTATATTCATGCCCATTATCGGATTTCAGGACTTTAACCTTGTTGCCCGTTTGAGTCTGCACAAATTTCTCAAACTCTGAACTTTTGAAATACTTCTGACTTGTGCCGCAAGAAGTAGATTTTCCTAAAGTGTGTACAGTCATCTTTGAATAACAAGAAGTAACGCGTACCTCGCGGAGATTCGACGTTAGTGTATCTTTTCTCCAGGCTCAAAGATACACGAATTATGTCGCCTCTCGTGTTAAGCCCGTTTTTAAAAACAACTCACAACTACTACAGGGTCTATATTACTTTAACTTGACAAAATACAGATCTAAAGATGCAGAGACTTTGTAAGCTACCGATGAAGGTTAATATAAGACTAATATAAGACCGATCACCGTTAATATAAGACAAACAATAATTACGAATCTACTTCTATTTATAAGGTAAAAGATGCTGAGCTGGCTTGCAGATTCAGCAGGTGCAGATGTGCTACGTCGGATGGTCTGTTCCCATAACTCCTCCGGCCTAAGATGAAAACCAGGGTTGAAACATGGTTTGAATTTAAAGGTTGAGGGTGGCTTGGATCTCTTGTAGTCCTTTTCTTATTTCTTCCGATGCTGGAGTTGAGGTTGTTTCAGTCCTCTTCTTCTTCCATAATCTATAACTAATATATAATACTGCAAAAACCAATAATAGGTAAAGCATTATTGTCCAAAAACTGATTCTGTTAAAATGTATGGGCACTTCATTGATTTCATTAATTTCATGTTTTTGTTTATTTAGAGCACTAAAAATGTCTTTCGTTTCGTCAAGATTTATGGAAGTTAATTTTAATTCTTTCTCAATAAGAATGTCTTTTGAGTTTTTAATGTCTAAATTAAGGTTTAAATTCGGAAGTAAAATATTTTTAAATTGTGGTCCCGAATTTTGGAAAGTTTTTAAAAGAGTGTCTTTCAACGTTATTTCACAGTCATTAAATAGTTCAATTATATAAGTTCCGTTTATAAGAACATTGTCTTTGTCGTTACCGCACTTTTGGACTGCAACGGCACTATTAGGTGATATGACTATCCATTGGCCTTTCTCCAATTTTTTGAATTTCTCCTCGGTGACGTCAACGTAGACTTGTAGGCAATTGGTGATGTTTCTTGAATACTTCAACAGTTGAACTTCGCATGGTGAGTCTTTGTTGACTTTTGAAATATGGATTTCTCGGCATAAAAACTCATTTGTTATTATTTCTTGGCATTTTATGTCGAAGAGTGCAAAACTATGTTCATTTAGGAGAAAGTACTTAGAATGTGGGATTATGGCTTTAAAGGATCTTTGGGATCTTGTCGGCAAGGAATATAAATGATAATAATTATAATTATCGCTTTCGACAATCGGTATTTCTAAAATAAAAACTATTTGATTACCTTTCACGTAGCTTTTAATTTCAGTTATTTTTTCGAATATTAAGATGTTTTGCAAATTTACTTCGAAAGGAAGTTTATTCTTTGTCTTTTGAATATATTTACTGATAGTTTGTAATTCGAGTAAATATTCTTTTGGTTCGATTATCGAATTGTGAAGTATATTTAGTTTTGCAAAAGTCATTGCAGTTTCAATTCGTTCTAAAATATCATACATTATTCTAAGTGTTGCTGTTAATTGTGAAATTACTAGTTCTAGAGCAATGTAATGATATATTTCGATATTCTCAAGATGTGTAGATTTGATGACCTTTTCTAGTTCTGAAATTCGATTTTTTAATATTACTTGATTGTTTGAAAGGATAATAGTATCATTTTGAAACTTTTGTATAGAGTGTTCTAATAAGGAAATTTGATCTTTTAGAACAGTCTTTATTTTGTTCTGGTTATTTGCTAACGATGATATAGCTTCATCATAACGTTTTGCGTCATTTTGATCTAGGTTGCCGGTTATTGATTTTATTATTGATCCGAGTCCATCTATGATGCCTCTTTTATTTCTATAAATAAACGATGGGTTTATTTGTGATATTTGAACTTGAATTTTATTTTCGAGATTACTTATTATATGATAATAATTTTTTAATTCTTTGTTGTAATCATTAGTTTCAGTAGTGTTTTCAAGTGTGCTTTTAATTTGAACATAAAATGATTGAATCGAATGAAATTCATTGATAATATTAGAAATATCAAATATTTGAATAAAACTCCAAGTATCGATTTGATTTTGTGCATTACCAAGTTTTAGGGGTAAAAGACCAGGGTTCTCATTTAGATTATGGTAAATGGGTTTTTCTAGTCTTGCTGGTCTGATGACGTAGAGGGTAAGTCTGGAACAACAGAAGGGTTTTTTAGTTCTTTAATGTGAACTGTTTCAGGCTTACTTGCTTTATTTTTGTGAGTTACTTTAACACGGTTCCTATCTAATAATTGTGTAATGAGATAGGGTCCTAAGAACTTTTGATTTTTCTTATTTCTATTATTAGGATTAATTTTATATACTGTTTGACCTACTTTAAATATTGTGTTCGTTTCGCCTAAAGTATTGTGTTTTGAAACGATATTTTCTTTTTGGTTATTAAGTTTTTCGGAAACATTTTCGTATACGTGTTTTAATTTTTCTTTATGATTTTCCGCATACTGTGAAAAGAATATTTCCGGCATGAATATTTCGTTTGGGTCTCTTAAATCTGTATGGCCAAATACCAACTCAAAAGGTGTATAACTTGTCGCGCTATGTATTGAATTATTATGACCGATTATTGCGTAATCCATAAGATCGCTTTGTGTTTCGTCAGGATATATTTCTCTTAAAACACGCAGGTGTTCTATGACGGTGGAATGGAATCTTTCAACAACAGCATTTGATTCATGATGTTGTGGCGTAGTAAAATGAACTTTTATCTTATGCAACTTAAGCATTTCCTTTACTGTTTCGCAGTTAAAATTGCTGCCATTATCAAGAATAATATTTTGTGGAACGCCAAATGATGAGAAATATTTTATCAGAGCTTTACACACGTGAATTGCGGTTTTTCCTGGTAAACAGATTGCTTGTGCGAATTTTGAGAAAGCATCAACTAGCGTGAGATAGTCGCGATTATCAAATGTAAATACGTCAATATGTATTATCTGAAATGGTTTAGAAGGTGTTTTGGTTAACATAAAAGGAACATATGGTTTTTTCCTTCCGTACTTAGATCGATTACAGATGTCGCACTGATTAATATAGTCGGTTACGATTTTTTTCATATTTTTCCAATAATAGTTTCTTTTTAAATATTGAAGAGTTTCAATAATGCCTCGATGGTTTGTTTTACCTTCGTGATGATTTTTTATCATTAAAACTTGTTCTTCTTTATCGGAAATAGTATTGACTAGTTTAGTACATCGAATTAATTTCGGACCGTTTACAGAAAAATATTCTAAATACACTTTATTAAAGGCTAGATATAAATTATCTTGGTGGAAATAGATATGGTAATTTAATTTTGAGTTTGTGTATTCTTTTAAAAAGTCTAAAATTATTTTTCCGTTTTCACTGATCGGAATTTTTATTTTTATTATTTTGTGATTTTCATATGTCTCGTGAGTAATATGAATTTTTGGATAAATGTTAGGATAGACTAAAATTTGATTGACTTTATTATTTATTATTTCATCTAGAATAGGAATACCTTGATTAGTATGTTCAGTGGTATTTGATCCTTGCGTAGAAGTATTATCGGGTGGTCGAATAAACGAGTGGATCGCCGTAGTAAAACATCTGTCAAATTATTTCACATTTGGATCCATGACGTCACTCGATAGTTTGAAAAACGTCGCCGTGGGTAGATAAATACTTATGGGAATGGGAACGTTTGGATTTGAATATTTTATTTTTATATCACATGTGAAGCTAATCTTCAACGAGACTTTGATCATTAAAATCGATTAAGCCGTTAAAGGACATACTCATGCGCGAAAAACATAAATTGCAGGGGAGTTAAAAAATATAATTATATTTTGTTCAGATTAAAACTTTCCTCCAGTTTATATTTTGTATATGTTACGGTTAATACGAGAAGTTAGTTAATTCGCGAATTAGCCGGCTAAAACGGGAATTAGTCAGATGCCAAGCATTAACAAAACTAACCCAAGGGTTAGTTTAGGTTAGTTAAGGCCCCAAGGGTTAGTTTTGTTAGTTCGTTTACGCTGGATAATTTTATCCTTGGCATCTGACTAATTCGCGAATTAACTAACTTCTCGTATGAACCGTAACATATATACGATATTTAATTGTTGTTTGAGTAGGTACTTCTTTACTCAAACAACGATTTAATATAGTGAGTCTAAGGAAAGTAATCGTTATCTAATCATGAGAGCACAGCTAGGAAAAATACTATTAAATTATAAGCAGCAATCTCGATTTCGCTGAGTTTAAAATAAACACCTTATTTATTTATCAATTCAATTTAATTTATTTAAAACATTCAGAATAAATATTCATATACAATTTTACCTAATCCTAAAGTTTGTGTAATTATTTTTTTGTAAAATACACCTAGACAACTAATAAAATATTTTTTATATATTACCTATCTGATAACATAATGTAAAGCAACTACAAGTAAGGACTACTTAATACTAAAAGCTGGTCCAAAAAATCTCAGCATTATACAACCACAGACTGAGCAACAGCTAAGTGAAACAAAAATGTACGACGAATAAGCTTTCTGATTAATCTAATATTCCTATCGATAATAATTCCCATGTATTTCCTTCTTAAACCCGTCAACACGAATAAGAGTAAAATTTTGTGAAATTAACAAAAATAAATTAGAAATAAAAAATAGCTTATAATCTCGGTAGTTAAAAGTATATATATCTCACAATTACACTCTAGAATAAGAATGGTCAAAATCCAAGCCTGTACTAATATTGGGCACTTTAGCTTCAGGATGTGCGAGTGCTAATTTTATAATTTTTGACTCGGAGGGCAAAGGCTGTTGGGTATCCTTTTGCGGCTTCCGTTTACGTTTTGAAGAAAACATCCTAACCTGGGGTTCAATTTTTTGGGTGGTAGTTACAGTCTCTTTGACTTCAAAGTTGATCTGACCATTGACGTTATAAATATTAATCACTTTATCCAAATACTTTGAAATCGTGTTCTCGTCAACTTCACTTAAACTAAACTTATTATTTAAACCGATAATTACCTCAAGCTTAGAATTTAGTAATTTTCTATTAGAACTACTACTACTTGGTGCTGCTGAAATTAATTCATGTATAAAGTCACAACTGGATTCTGATTCTGAATGTGCAGTATGGGCTAAAACATCTTTGAAAAAATAAAGACAACATACATGTATATGCTTACAAATATTATAGTTTATAACATTGTCCAAACAGGTACATTTAAAAGTGTGAATGCAGATTTGGCAAGTTTGACATTTAAGCTCACAAATGTCAGTGCAATTCTTGTCCATTTTTTCGATGACATAACTGTGATCATAATCTTCACTTGAAATTACACACCACCGATTTTCAGTTTCTTGTATGAGATGGTCCCTTGGAATATTTTCTCCTCGTTTATGACTATTTCTGATTTTCTGTAGTTTTTCAGATATTTTATGCTTTTCTAGCTTTATGACCCTCTCAAACATTTTATCCCGTACCAAATTTATTAATGCATTTATCGTTTTATCCAGACGTTTGCATTTTCTACCTTGCAGATAAAAGTGTTTTATAACTTTATGGAGGGACTCCAGATACATATTGGTGTTTATACCAACATGTTTTCTGTAGCAATAAGCCCACGCTTCTGGCCGATTCATGTATGTCCTGCAAAAATACTGGTAAAATGGAAATGTGTCGGGATCATTTTCAAGCTGATGGACAAAAGTTTTTAGCTGATTTTGAAAAGCTCCATCATCTGTTTCTTTTTGCAAAACCTTCAAAGTTTTTAAAACAAGAGATCTTTTATCCTTGTTTGCTATTTTTCCAGAATTCTGCACCCAGTTTTTGTTAACGTGCCAAGTACATAATAATTTATGAGGTACTTCACCCATAACCATTTTCCATGCATTGTAAAATGGAGGGTAGTCATCTGACATAAAGACATTTGCTGACACTACTCCAATATTGTCTTTCACACATTGAAAAAAATGCTGAAATAGTGTCACATCAGATTTGTTTGAAAAACAAAATGCCGCTGGCACTCCGGAACCATATTCATCAACTACGACGATTGTGAATAACTGGAATCCATATTGGTTTAAACCATGAGTGCCATCAATACATACTTTGTCATTACCAAATGAAATAAATGACTTTTTCTGAAATTCAGTCATTATTATTAAAATGAAATCATTCTTCCCGAAGACGCTTTCGATATCTTCTTCATTCTTATTTTTATAGTATAAAATTGGGTTGCTTTCCAGAGATTTCATGGCTTGGACCCATAATTGTACACTGACTGCATCGCAAGAATGTCTTTTGGTGGAATATCCAATTGAAAAGTCTCGTATGATGTTTTTAATGTCTGTTTTTTCAACCAAGTGAATTCTCTCCACCTCTCCATTGGGAACACTTTCTCTGATATCACTGAGTACTCTGTCAACTGTGACTCCTTGAGACAATTTACCTAGAAACAAATACTTTTATCAGTTGCAGGTATGATATGACCTCGTCAGGGAGCTGTTATATCAGCTCCTGCCCTTAATAATTGTTAATAATATGCTGTAAAATAGTGTAATAATAAACCCAGCATAAGGACTAATGAGTAATGATAGTTTACCAGTTTTTCCGCCTATCAAAAACAATAATACTTAATAATAATAATGTTTAAGTTTGATTAGCCCATATCACCTTACCCTGAATGGCTGCAAACAGTAAAACATCCTGTGTAGGAACCTGCATTGAGTGAGTATTGTAAAATAAAATAAATACCTTTCTAATAAAGACTAAGTGAAAAAAAAATTAATAAGCTCTTCATTTATAAATGTATAGGTATGCATGTATGTGAGGATATCATAGCAGCTAGTTTTGTTTTTCTTTTAGCTTACCTGCTATTTTTAGCCTGTCTGTCTCACTAATTCTTAAACGCCCTAATTCATTACAATGACCAATATGTACAGGATAGAAAACAACTGATATACCCTCCTGGTTGCATGTAACAGTCATAATTGATGGACATGCTCGGCCTATTTTGTTTGTTCCCATAGATTTGAAATTTTGTTTTGGGTTTTCTATTATCCGAGGCGCTAGGGATCTATGACAATTATAATATATTCGTACACCTTCCTTTAACTTTTTTCCACTTGTAGACTTAATATAATTTGCTTTCAGTTCTTGTTCTTTTGCAGATTTCCATTTATTGAATTCTAAAAAAAGAATATAAGAAAAAGGTTGCTTTTAGAACTGGTCAAGGCAGGTTCAAGCAGAAACTTAACTTAAGATTAAACCGAGGATTAAACTTTATATTTTGCTTCATTACATCTTTTAGCCAACGTGCTGTGTAATCTTTGTTGCATTTTCAGAGTGCAAAATATACTTTAAATAAGTGATAATGTTTCTATTTTAGATTTTTTTTTATCGTTCTATTGGAATTTTTGTACATTTCTATTTTGCCTTTATTTGAAGAATACTTGCCTAGGCTTCCGTGTTTTTAACTCCTAAATTAAGTAGATATGTTATTACAAAGAGTTAATAAAAATCTGCTTACCTTCCTTGGTACTGAATTCATATGTTTCGGTTGTCATTAGTAAACTGTGATCGTCTGATATGTGCCTACGGAGATGTATATACCTGTTAAAAGATTCTTTACATGCTTTGAATGGACATAAAAGTCTTTTATGTTTGCTATGAACTTTTACATGATCACGTATTTCAGTTTGTTTCTTAAAAACAGAGCCACATGTATAGCACTCATATTTTTCAGTTTCTTCAGTGTTCTTATGGCTATAGTTTAAGTGAAAACTACTTGAACTTAAGTGTTTATTGTTTATATGTATTTTCAAACAGGTTCTGGATAAATAAAGCTTTCCACATTCATCACACCGATATTTAATGCCTCGCTCGCCTAAAGTTTTATGATTCTTGCTGTGATGTTTATGCAGTTTTATTTTCGATGAAAATGTTTCACTGCACTCATCAAACTGACACTCATATAACACTTCTTTAATAACATTATGTACTTGTCTGTCATGTTTATTTAGTGCCTTTTGGGATGAATAGATTTTATTATCACAAGTAATACACTTAAACATTTTTAAGACGACTTAAAAATATACCAACCAGAGTTTATTTCTAATACATTTACATTTTTCAAAATCTCAAAACAACAGTCATCCTGTCATAGCAAAACTAAACTTGGATAAGGTTTAAGGTTACGTTACGGCAAGACGCCAACCAAGGTGCTTACATAATGACGTCACAGGTGACGTCATGGATCCAAATGTGAAATAATTTGACAGATGTTTTACTACGGCGATCCACTCGTGTCGAATAATTATATCAGAGATAATTTTAACTTTTTGTTTATTTTGTACAGGCAAAATATTTGGATTTAAATTAGGGTCTGTTTCAAAAGTAGGGTCAATAGAAGGTTCTATATTGTCTAGGTCAGTGATTGGAGAGAATTGGCCTAAGTATTGACTTATGTCGTTGTCAATATCTCCGGGATTATTGATTATAGATTCGTTTTCATTTTCGATAGCGTTTAATGAAATTCTAGAGAGACAATCAGCATTGGTATTATATTTGCCTTTTTTTTATAAATTATTTTGTAGTAGGATAATTATTAATACAAGCTAGAATAATAATATTGCATTATATAACAACTACTAAATAGGCTGAGTTTGTTTTTATACACAAATACTAAATAATGCAAGCGTGCGTATAATTATTATATTATTTGATAAGTTACGTTTTTCATTTTAGAATTTATCTTACTAGTTAACGTGTTTATATTAAAAGGTACTTTCATTTGCTTTCTCGTATATTTCGTTCCGTGTTTAACTGGTTGTTTTACGAACTTCTTTGTTTTTGGAAAGATGTTTTTTACAGGTTTCCGTATAGTTACAATGTCTTTTAAATCAAGATCTTTTGGTCGTTCGTAAAATATTGGTTTGGTGACATATCTGGTAATTATTTCTTTATTTCCACAATCTATGATTGCTTCTAAACACTCCAATAGGTCCATGCCTATTATTCCTTCAAATCTGTCGCAGAAATCTAGGACATAGAATTTATAGTTTTTGTTTACTTTAAAATCTTTAAATATGGGTATTATAACTGCTTGATTATGGTTTGATGTTGTTTGTAAGGTTTGTACTGAATAGTTTTCCTCAAATGTGCGCTCATTATAGAATTTTTGAACAATTTTAGGAGAGATGAAACTTCTACTGCTTCCTGTATCGACTAGGAAGTTAGCATCAAGTTCCGATATAAAAATATACGGTAGACTTTTGTCAATGCTATTTATATATATTATCTTGTCTCGTTTACAAATAGGATACAGTTTAGTTTCATTAGTTTTTGTCCTTAAAGGTTGAATTAAATTTTTATCATTGTGTATTTCTTCTTTTATTTTCTTTTTATCAGAAATTTCAACATTTTTTGATTCAGGACTAAATTTTACATTTTTTGGTTTCAGTAGACAACAAGGTGTATTTATTGTTGTTGTGGTTTTCGCATAACCATCTTTTACGTTATCGCTAACTAATGTATCTTCTTGACTAGGTATTTTGACAATTTCTTGAACTCTGGGTTCTACGCTTGTGTTGTAATTAAGTCGAGGTTTAGAATAGTTTCGATTTATATTCGAGTTTTCAGAATCTAAAATTATTGGTACAACAGTATGTGGTAGGCATAATTGATTATTATTAATGTCTACTTTTGCGTTTAATTGTCTTAATAGATCTATACCTATTAATCCATCATATTTATTGCTAAATTTAAACAAATAAAACTTATGCGTTTCATTTACTGAGAAAATATTAAAAACCGGTATCTCAGCAACTTCGTTGTGATACGAGATACTATGTGCTGTTTGAATATTAAAATTTTCTTTATAAATGTACTTCTTGTAAAACGCATATGCTAAACGTGGATCAATTAAACTTTTCGTACTACCTGTATCAATAAGAAAATTAGCATTTATTTCAGGGATATAAATGTACGGCAACTCTGTATTAACAGAGTTTATCTGTATTATGTTAGGTTTGTCGAATTGCAAGCCTCGTGAAAATTTGAATCGTAAGTATTTGTTACGTTACAAGGTTGTGCAATAAACTCGTCAGCTGGGACGTTTTCAGCTGGTGCTTGATAACAATGAGTGTTATTGATGTCATAGTCATATGTTGAGTCATTAGAATAATCTTGATAAGTATATTCTTGGGCTTCATTATTTTCATAATGATTATTATACTCAAATGGATAATGGTTATTATACTCAAATGGATTTTCAAATTCGATAGGTGTATTATCGACACTTTGGGTAAGTAATTCGGTGGTTGTATATTTTGGTTTGTTCATGTTCGTAAATTTTGAACCTTGATTAGATATTCTTGAAAAACCTGAACTGGTATCCATTGGCTCTGGCTTTTGTTGTTGATTATAATTTGCATGAAATTTTTGGGGATTGAATGGTGGATTTTGGAAATTGTTTCTCATGAATTGAGGTTGTGACTGATTAGGTCGAAAATTATTTTGGTTAAGATGCATTGGATAATTTGGACGATTTGGACGCCATTGGTCGAAATTTGGATTTGTTGGTCTTAATGGTGGGTGGAAATTATTATTGTTATTATTATTATTCCATGGTCTAAAATTTGGCATTGGTGTTGGTACAGAATAAAACATTGGTCTATAATTGTTATTATGAGAAGAATTATTCATTGGTTTATTTGGAACAATTTTTTGTGAAGGCTTATAAGTTTGCATATTAAGATTGTTACCGCGTTGTGTTGAATAAAGAAAGTTTTCTTCTTGAATTACTAAACCCATTGCTCTTTCTAGACTATTCGGGTCTCTTAGACGAACATTAGTTTGTAAATGCGGAGGTAAACTACGTAAAAATGTTTTTAAAGCAAGATCATCATAGCTTTCTAACCTTATACATTTTTCTGCATTAGTGATCTTCATAGAGTTTAATTTTGAAATAATTAAAGATCTAGAATCTTGACATCGCATGCCAAAATTATAAGGACTTTCACCTTTAAATGGTCTTAAATTAATTAAATCTTGAATTAAACAATCTAGATTTCTTTGATCGCCAAAACTTAATCTTAAGGATTCTTTTACACTTTCCCAAGTTACTAGTTCGATTCTTGAACCTATGAGCATTAGTGCTCGACCTGTTAATCTTCCAATTATAGCTCTTAAAATAAATTTTCTAAGTACTTCGTTATTATCAGTACTAAAGGTAGAATGTACAAATTCACAATTATTTATAAATACGTTTAAAGTATGTGGATCACCATCATAACGTGGAATAGAATCAATTGCGAGTTTTAATAGATTGTAGTCAGTAGCCATCGTTACTGTATTATCTTTTTCTAAAAATAGATTTTCTAATAAAATAGCGATATCTTCGATATTGCTCATAAAATGTGAATTAAATAATTAGTATTCTTTTTGTCCTTTAATCAGCATAAAAGACTTGTAAATTAATAAAATTAAATTGTATTACTTAGATTATCGATTGTCAATTTCCGCAGTAAATATAAATATTATCAAATATATATATTGGTTAAAATCAATGGAAAATGGTAAATGGAAATTGCACTTACATAAAAATTATCTTCATCCTTATCTAGGGTGCCTATAGGTAGTGGTCGATTTTTGACTGCCGCCCAGGACTTATTCTATGCTAGGTGCCTATAGGAAGAAGTCGATTTTTGACTGCCGCCCAGGACTTCTGTAGTAGGTTGCGGGGGTGAAGACTTCCTTGCTTGGGTCGGACGATGCTTGTTCCTGCGGTTGATATGCTCTCAACCGTTCCCGTCGCTTGGTTCTTCTTTTAACACTTCGGTGACTGAGTTATTCGAATTTCCCAATTAATCGTTGAAACGAAGAAATGGATGTGCGATACACCAATTTTCGGGAATCCTACCGACTGCGCCAATTATGTCGCCTCTCGTGTTAAGCCCGTTTTTAAAAACAACTCACAACTACTACAGGGTCTATATTACTTTAACTTGACAAAATACAGATCTAAAGATGCAGAGACTTTGTAAGCTACCGATGAAGGTTAATATAAGACTAATATAAGACCGATCACCGTTAATATAAGACAAACAATAATTACGAATCTACTTCTATTTATAAGGTAAAAGATGCTGAGCTGGCTTGCAGATTCAGCAGGTGCAGATGTGCTACGTCGGATGGTCTGTTCCCATAACTCACGGGTGGTTTGCTGCTGGGGGGGTGTGGCTTACGGGTTTGCTTACCAAGTACACAGGTTTCGCAAAAGAAATCGTCTTTCCCGGCACCGAACTCACGGTCCGCGATCTCGAACAGCTTGCTTGTTCTCATCACGGCACGAACATTAACATGACCAAGTCTTTCATGCCAAAGCTTCAGCATATTTTGCTTTGACTCAGCCACATTGCACTTAACTGTGGGCAATTCAACTTCAAAGTTCATTTTAAAAAGTCCACGGTGTCTTTTGCCACGAGAAGTAATCTTTCCGTTCTTGTCGCGCACTTCACAATGCGTTTCATAGGCATGAAACGAAAACTTCTTATCGTTAATAGTCACGATCGAAAACAAATTTCTACGAAGTTCCGGCACTAACAAAACGTTTTGCAGTTCTCGTAAGACAGTTTTTCCGTTAAGTTGCTCGCGAATGATAACCGTTCCTATGCCACTTGCAGGCAAAACTTTGTCATCTGCAATTCTCACAAAACGATTCTCACTTAACGCGTTAATGTCTTTGAAATATTCACTTTTGAACGTCATGTGCATGCTAGCACCTGAGTCCGCTAACCACAGATCTTCATCACTCGAGACAGTTTTTGAATAAAAAACTCTGACATCGTTGGTGTATGCCTCGGCTAAATATGATGAAACCTCACTTTGTTCGTTTTTCTTTTTATTTGGACACTCTCGTGCCCAATGGCCTTTCTGCTTGCAAATCGCACAATTCGTTCGCTTCTTGAAATTTTCGATTCGCTTTTTATTGTCTTTTTGTGCTTTACCTTGCAAATTTAGTGCCTGTGTCTGCAAAGCTAGGGGTGCTGCACTTGCTTCAGACTCACAAAGACGCTTGTCTTCCCGGATTAGCCTAGCTATCAGCACATCCGTTTTCCTATCGACTGATGGCGTGCACTCCCACGCCATGCGAAGGGTCGAAAATCTAGGCGGTAAACTACACAAAATTTTTGACTGCTTCGCTGTTTCAGATGGCTTATCATCTGAATCACATAACTGCTTACAAATGCTCTCAAAAACTTCCAGTTGCTGCACGATTTGGACACCATCGACAATACGGAAATCATAAAATTTTTGCCACGTACTTTGCTTTTCATCTTCGCCGACTTCACCAAATCGCTCTTTCAGTTTTTGCCAAATTTCTTGGGGAGTTGTGCAATTAATGAGCCACGCATGCAAGCGCATCTCCACAGAGCCTGCTAAAATACTCATTGCTTTTAACGAGTTAGTGCTCCACTTCTTCCAGTCGTCTGGTTTTGTCGCTTTGTTCGGCTCAACTTCTGTGCCTTCAACATAACCCATAAGATCAGCTGATCCCAGAGCAAGGTTTACACCAAATTTCCATAAAGTGTAGTTACTTTCGTTCAGCTTAACGAAATTGTCTCTACTGTCTTTGCTAGCCATGATAGAGAAATCGGTTTACACTCGCGCAAAAGAAACTCGGAAACGCACGGCACCTACTTTTCGGACTCACGCACAATTACAAACATCTTTAGTTTATTACTGTAAATATACTGGCGCAGTGGAAGCGTGCTGGGCCCATAACCTATTGAATTTAGATTGATATTCAACAAACTAACAGAACACTTCCAAAGAATGCATTTATTAATAACTCAAAAAAGGTACAAAGTAAAAATTGGCAAATTGTGCTTTTACAAAAAGACCACAACTGCACTCGACAAAAATTAAAAACGACTACTTCTAAAAACGAAAGCAGCATCGCAGATGCATCGCTTGCAAGATAAAAAATATATCTCCTTCAAGTAGTTCTTCCTCGAAAAAAGGACGCTGCCTAACTTTAGGTAAAAAAACTGAAACACATGTGGACAAAGTCTGCTTAATGTTAAACTTAACTGAATGGCCCAGTTTTGAGAACCAATCCCTTATACCTGAAGAACAAAAGCACAAAAAAAACATTTAAAATACCCTATGAATTTCGGCAGAAATTTAACACTTTCTAATAACTTTGAGGAAGAAATAATAAAGTTTTTTAAAGATTACGTCGAACCCAAGAAAATGTACTGCTTATATGTCCAAAAATCCGAAATCGAGCTATTACCTAAAATATCTGTACTTCTTACCAACACATTCAAAAACCATTCATATCGGTTAACTTTCTC
Organism: Pissodes strobi; assembly: GCA_016904865.1. Classification (NCBI taxonomy): domain Eukaryota; kingdom Metazoa; phylum Arthropoda; class Insecta; order Coleoptera; family Curculionidae; genus Pissodes; species Pissodes strobi. The sequence goes on from MU192138.1 coordinate 27,473, forward strand.
TAATTCTATGTTACATGATGTTACTAGTGAAGAGCGGAAAAAAGATCTAATTAAACACTATCACGAAAAAACTTGTCATCGTGGAATAAACGAAGTTCTAGCTGATTTGAAACGATTATATTTTTGGCCCAACATGAAAACTGACATAATAGAATATATTAATGATTGCGAGATATGTCAACAGGCAAAATATGATAGGCATCCGCCTAGAATCAAATTTGCCCTAACAGCAACTCCATCAGAACCACTAGAAGCTTTACATATAGACACCTTTCAAATTTTGAACACGAAATTTTTAACCATCATTGATGTATTTTCCCGGTACGCCCAAGCATACCCCTTGGAACCAATATGCAGTGCTGAGACAGTCTTAGATCAGTTAATTAATTTTATGACCCATTTTGGAATACCACAGTCAATTACTTGTGACAATGGCCCAGAATTTAAAACATCTTTGTTAGCTGATTTTTGCAAACTACATAAAATAAATCATCATTTTACTACACCCGGAAACTCTAACAGCAATAGCCCCGTTGAACGACTTCATTCAACTCTTGTAGATAACTTCCGTGTAATGCGTTTAAAAGACCCAAAATTAAGCATAAAGAAAGCAATGCAATATTCAGTTCATAGTGTTACCAAACAAAAACCGTTTGATATTATAAATGGACGCCTAAAAGCAATTGACCCTTTTGACCTAACAGACGAACTAATATTGAATAAATTTATTATTGATAGACGCGAACGTTTAAAACATTTATATAATCATATTCATGAGACATCCCTAACTGCGAAAACACACGTAATCGAAAAAAGAAACGAAAATCGCGAAGATCCGCCCACGCACGCCGAAGGTTCTAAGGCTTATATAAAAAATAAGAGCGCAGCTCGAAATAAAGCTAAACCACGGCATATAAAAACGGTAGTTAAAAAGAATCTACCAACAAAAATTAAAACCCATAAAAATAAACTTGTCCATAAATCACAAATAAAGAGACCCTCAACTAATAAGCGCTCTCTTCCACAGGACAAGGATAAGGACAATAACCATGACACTGACCAACCCCAACCAGGTTGCAGTTATACTCGTGATGATAGCGGCTCTGACTCATAGCAGCGATATCAAATTCACTGAAATAAAATCTCCTTTATTTCGCTTTAATTTAGGTATGACTAGAATAGTAGAAAGTAAGCATACTTTTATACATTATATTGACGTAGGTCCTTTAGCTAATCAATTAAATAATCTTGAACATTTTTATAAAATTATAGAATTAAACCTAGAGACAACATATGCTAGAAATAGTGCTTCTGCAATCTTGCGCAATCTTCTGATGCATGCAGAACATTTAATTAATAACGTTAGGATTAAGCTTAATAATATTTCACCGCATAAGCGATCTAAAAGAGGTCTTTTAAATATCGTGGGTAAGGTTAACAGATGGCTTTTTGGGAACTTAGATAGTGACGACGGAGAAAGGTATGACAAAGCAATTTTGTCTTTGGCAAACAATCAGAATTCTGTTAATCACGAAATGTCTCTTCAAATATCCCTCACTAAACAATTAATCAGTAACTATAATAAAACAATTTCTCAATTAGATGCAAATCAAAAATTGATAAAAAGCAAGTTACTGCAGTTTCAGTATAACGTAAATCAAATGTTAGACGACATTTCAGCATATTTAAGAGCTCAAAATACTCTCGATCAGATCATCCTAAACAGCCAAAATTTAATTACCTTCTTAGACAATATTGAGAATGCGGTTATGTTCGCTAAAATAAATACGTTGCATAGTTCAGTAATCTCTGCATTTCAATTAAATGAAATCATAAACTACTTGGTGAATACATACGATAATAAAAAAATTGTAAATTTTAAAAATATAATTTCGTATTATCAAATTTGTGGTCTCCAAGTAAGCTTTTCTAATAGTAAGATTATATTCGCTATACATTTTCCAATCTTACTTAATGAGGTTTTCGATACTTTTCACCTCATCCCAATTCCTTTGAACCAATCGATCATAATTCCGAATTATCCCTACCTAATACTTGGCTTAAATCAAATTCAAGAAGAACAAGAAGAGTGCCCGCAAATCGAAGATGTCTACATATGCCAAAATCGATTGAAAACTCTGTTTACGAATTGCATCGTCTCGATGATCCGGTATGCTGAAAACCAAAACTGCCACGCGGAAAAGGTTCAATTACAACACCCAATAGTAAAAGCCATTACCAGCAAACACATACTAATTATACCTGCGGAGGAACAATTAAAAGCCTTCGAAAAATGTGAAACAAATGGAGGATACGTCCTTGTTTCCACGCCAAAAATGGTAGAGATACCAGTCGGCTGCCAAATAAAAATTTTGGACTACCATTTTATCAATAAAGAAGACGAAGTTAAGGAAGTTCCGCTTAGCTTACCTGAGATTAAAATGCCCGAAGAAAACACGCATTTTCTAAAGCAAGAGCCCATCCAACTTGAATCAATCGATCTGGACGAAATACATCGGCTGAAAGAAAAATCAATGCTCCTGAGGACCCCCGAAAAATGGGATATCCACCCAGTCGGATGGAGTTTTATCAGCATCATCCTTTCACTTGGAGTAGTAGGAGTAGCCCTTTGGATCTGCCTGAAAATCTATATACAAAGAACCCGGAAGAGGACTGCCAATCAAACCGATGAATCCAACCCATGAAACATTCATCCCTCATGTTTCACTCTTCGGCGGGAGGAGTTATGTGACGACCACAAAGGAAGTTCTAACGGAAACTGCAGAGCTAGCAACTTCATGCGAACTTATAAATATACCTAATTATTGTATTATTATTCATTCTTTTCATATTCTCGAGCTTGTAACGTGTTAAATAAATATTTTTAAAAACACAGTTTCTGCTTTGCGAAACATAACTTGTATAAATATTTAGGTAATAAACGTAAAAATGCTTACGAATGACTTTCATTTAGATTTTTTAATTTTGTGAAGTAAAGATAAGCTAACTGTTTTTAAGAACACTTGTAAGTTTTTTTAAATAGAGACTAAATGTCAATTTCCATTTCCTTTTTATGGAACCTAAACTGAAAAAACTATAACTTCTTAGTCTAATCCACAAAAAAAAAGATTTTCTTTGCCTAAATACACCTTAGTGTGTTAATGAATTTTACCCCGCTAGATTCATTAAACCGTATACTGTGGGGCTCACTGAGTATATAAAAGATTACTTACTTTCTCGAAATTTATTTACAGTTCTTTATTTCCCTCATAAATTAAAAATGTGCACAATATAATATTATGGGAAATAATGCAAAAATTGGAATTAGGGCTCAAACTTTGATATAAGAACCAATAAGCTATTTGTGCTGTATATATTTTTGCTAGTAGATGTAAAATTAGCAGTGGTTTATTTGGAATTTTAGATTCCACAAAGATATTGCCAGACAGAATATGTAATTGTCGATTTTTAATTTGGAACAGAGTGAACACCTCCCCAAAGAACCTAATATGCTCAGATCATTTTGATACATCTAGTATATTAACCCAACTAAATGGTCGAGAACGAATTAAGGCTAATGCTTTTTCGAAGCAAAATGCAATAGTTTTTGAGAGCATTTCATCCAAGAGGTAGGCTTTAAGAGATACCTGTT